>OY992777.1:6133837-6259784 GCA_963921325.1 Logfia minima
AAAGATCCGGGTATTCATCGGTGTTGGGCGAAATTGGTGTTGAGGGGCCACCGGTAACCCTGGGAGTAGATGATTTAGCAATAATTGGACAAAACGTGGGTACAAGGCCCACTGTCCCTCCCCAACCTGTGCATTATCTACCATAATCCGAAAAATATACCCCGAGAAGTTATAGGGTTTGTTGTATACAAGTGCCAGCATAGCGGATGCAGTAGATAGACTCATCCCATCATAACCAGCCTTCCTACCAGACAGGCAAACAATCATAACGTGCATCAAGTACTGCCAGACCTTAGTGAGATAGGCCTTGCGGTATTGATCACGTGGGATAGTCGGGTATCCAAGCCGACCCATGCCCCCGGCAATAAACACATGGGAGAAAGCCACGGGCATCTCCGAATCGTCTGGAAACTGAAAGAAATCCCGAATGAGTTGCTCAGAGATAATAATTTCTCGCTCGTTGACATGAGAAATGAGCCGCGGATATCCAAGGTCTGAATTGACCGCAGCATTAACCCAAAACTCTGAGACTTGATCCTTGTATATGGGTGTTGTAGCAGTGATAGCAGTATATATACGGGATCGGCGGAGAAAAGCAATCATCGGACGGTACGGAGCCGCCGATTCCTTTTCATCATCTAAGAACGCCGTGACATTATGTCGCGGTTCCCAAAATAGAGCGTTAACGTGAGCCATATCTGAAATAAGATGATAAACTTGAAAACCATTAGGCTCAACAATTGACATTTACATATTTGATTTTAAAATGTCTTGCGACACAATCCTTGTGTCGCAGGATAGACTGCGACATAACGTGTTATGTCGCAGTTTTGCAATTTAATCAATTTAATGATTTATTAGCGACATAAGGATTGTGTCGCACAATTAGATCAGCGACATAGCAGTTGTGTCGCAGATGACCAGCGTCATAAGACAGCGACACAAGTATTGTGTCGCTATATGACTAGCGTCATAAGCAAGCGACACAACGCTTGTGTCGCAATGATGAACATCATGAAACCCAGATGAATCTGACGAACAAAAATTGGGGGTTTTGTGTTTAAACCATATCCGAAGATGTACAATCATAACAGGAACATAAAACACAAGAATTATGCACATTGTAACACATTTAGATAGTTAATTTCGCAAAATAAATAAAACCCTAAAACTGAATGTTCAAATGCACAGATTTAACGAAATACAGAGAAATAGATGTTAGATGTGGTACCTATAGACGCGGGATGATAAGGGGAACAAGATTCAGACAACGAAAGCCACAGAAACAACTCGGAAATCACAGAACGATCGGAAAAGTGGGTCGAACGGTTGTGTCGCTGAAAATGCTTGTGTCGCTGGATTTTGAATTTTGTGTCGCTGGTAATTAATAATTAATTACAGCGACACGAGGGTATTTATGCCCCTGACACAAGGCAGCGACACAACGTGCGACACAAGCCTTGTGTCGCTGGAAATATCAGCACAATCAGCGACATAAGGGAGCGACACAATGTCTGTGTCGCAGGATGGTCAACACAAATAAGCGACACAAGCCTTGTGTCGCAGAAGTCAATCAAGAGTTCACGTTTTAAAGATTTTGTATATTTGTGACACTTAGTGAACAAAAGTAAATAGACTAAGAAGCAAATAAATAAATAATAAATAAAAGCAATGAAAAGAACAGATTTAGATGTGTCATTGTAGGAATCATATTAGAAAGACAGACTCGCAAGACAATATCAGACTTTAATTCGATTACCAGTATAATTGTCCAATTTTAAGTTTACCAAGAAAGTTATCAAGCCTTAGACGCAGTCTGAAACAAGACGATTATCAGTATTGTTTATCCACTTAAACATGTAACACACACAACTTCAAGCTTAGCAGTTATTGTGAGAGTGAATAGATCTCTTGTGACTCCCCCATAGATATACTCTTAGTATTAAGTCATGCTCAAAACTTCGATTAGTTAGAGAAAGTGTTTGAAATCAACATTTTTAAGAATCAAGCCAGCGGTGACAGGTCTGTACTTACGTACAACAGAGCGACATACACTTGATTCAGGTGTAAGCAAAAACAGACTTGGTCAAACCATTTGGCGACCTTGTAAGTAATCTTTGATTTTATAAGATTTAAAAGTACTTTGACTTTTGTTTGCTTAAAGTTTGAAAGTATACTGACTGAGACCAGGTCTGTACAAACGTACAACAGAGGAAACAGACAGTATAAATCCCCAAATGTTGTCAGATACAAACTCAATTCAATTGAAGCATGGCAAGCTAATACATAAGAATTTAAGACACATTGTCATACATCATATGATGGTCATCACACGAGAGTAAACACAGAGTTAAGTATTTCTTAATTGCTCAAAGAAGAGTGGAAACATGTCTACCAATATATCGTGCAAGTAGTCAGTTGTTTATAAGAGCAAGAGTAACACATACAAGATAAACCTACTGATATATCGAGGTTAAAATTTGAGATTGTCGTTTGAGGAGTGTCTCCTAATGTACTATCATATTCCTAGTTGTTTTGAGACACAACTAAACGTCTTTTAACAAATGTTGCAACGTTGCTTTTCTTAAATGTTAAATAAACATTAAGAATGGCTATTGCTTAACTTCCACCTTTTTTTTTTTTTTTAAACATTTCTAATAAGCAAACACAACAGACTAAGGTCACAAATATTTATTTTTTAAGTTGAAAGAAACGTAACCCTATCATGTGGACTAGCTCATCGAAACGAGCACGGGAAAATGCTTTGGTGAATAGGTCGGCATTCTGCTTAAGTGTATCTATCTGGACCAGATCAATTAGGTGTTTTTCATAACAGTCACGAATGAAATGATACCTAATTTCTATATGTTAGGTCTTAGAATGCTGGACAGGGTTTTTAGTAATAGAAATTGCAGCAGTATTATCAATATGTATAGGAGTCATAGTTAAGAGTAAACCGTAATCTCTCAACTGATGTTGAATCCACAAAACCTGGGAACAGCAGCTGGCAGCAGCAATATACTCAGCCTCTGCGGTTGAGGTAGAGACTGTGGTTTGCTTTTTGCACTGCCAGGAGACGAGCCGCGGTCCTAGAAATTGACATCCTCCTGAAGTTGACTTCTTATCCATGCTGCAGCCGCCATAATCCGAGTCCGAATAGGCAGTGAGCGCGAAGGTTTTCTCATTTGAATACCATAGACCAAGAGTTGGTCTATATTTGAGGTATCCAAAGATTCGCATTACCGCCCGCATATGAGACACCTTCGGTTGGGACTGATATCTAGAACAGAGAGAAACGGCAAAGACAATGTCTGGACGTGATGCAGTGAGATACATCAGGGAACCAATCATAGATCGGTACTCTTTTTCCGGACAGTCCTCTTCGTCCTCTGCTGGACCAAGATGATGGTTCAGTTCCAAAGGCGTCCCATAGGATTTACAATCAGTCAAGTTATAGCGAGTTAACATGTCGTTAACATACTTAGACTGATGGATGTAAATCCCTTTAGCAGACTGCTCAACTTGCACACCCAAGAAAAATTTGAGCTCCCCCATAGCACTCATCTCGAACTCCGACTTCATGATTCGTTCGAAATCTCTACACATATCATCCTTGGTAGCACCAAAGATGATATCATCTACATAAACCTGCACTAACAAAAGATGGTTATCTGCATGTTTAATAAATAAAGTACTGTCAATCGTACCCCGTACAAAGCCATTTTTCAACAAATGCGTTGCAAGTCTCTCATACCAAGCTCTAGGAGCTTGATGAAGACCATACAACGCCTTGTCCAGCTTGCATACGTAGGACGGATTGACAGAGTCCTCGAAACCTGGCGGCTGCTTCACGTAAACCTCCTCCACAACTTGACCGTAAAGAAAAGCACTCTTCACGTCAAGTTGATATACCCGAAATCCCTTGAATGAGGCAAACGCCAAAAATATACGTATCGATTCCAGACGGGCAACTGGGGCAAACACTTCATCATAGTCCAATCCTTCAATTTGAGTGAAGCCTTGGACCACTAGTCGTGCTTTATTGCGAATAACAACACCCCGGTCATCCTTCTTGACTCGATAGACCCAACGGGGGCCAATGGGATGAACACCCTTGGGAAGCGGCACCAGAGTCCACACTTGCAACTTCTTAAACTGTTGAAGTTCTTCTTGCATCGCTTCAACCCAGTGAGGGTCCTTCAATGCATCAGCAGTCTTCTTCGGCTCCACTTGTGAAAGAAGGCATTCTTCAATGTGCGAAGCTAGACAAACAAGTTCGGAATCTTCAGCAAGTGTAGATGTTGAATTAGACTCAGCATCAGCAAGTTGACGTCTGGTCAGTACTCCCTGATTTAAATTACCAATGATAGCATCAACCGGATGTGACACATTGATACGAGAACTCGGAATGTGGGCTGGAATAATGACAGAGTCAAGATTCGTAGAGTCAGCCTCCAGTTTGAGCTCAAGATCAGATGTATCAGGAAGATCGGATGCTGGTGATGGTTCTGGTTCAGAGATGGGAGATAGGTCGGAAGCTTCAAACATGGGTTCCTCATCAGGAACACTCGCAGGAGCAGGCGTAGGTGGAGAGTCGGTAGAGACAGGAGCAGTAGAATTGTTAGATACTAGATCCAACCCATGAAGTAACGTTACAATTTCTTGTTCTTCGTGTTCCTCAGGAAGATTGAAGGAATCGAACAAAGTTTGATAATCAAACAAGTATTCGGGTCCCTTTCCCTGAGGGTTATCAGTATAGTGAAAGAAAGTAACCTCAAAGTGCTCCTCCACTCGCTTGGTCACGAGATTATACACACGTTTATTCGGTGAGTTGTTTGAGAATCCCAAAAAGACACCCTCACATGATTTCTCACCGAACTTGGCAATGCGTTCCTTGGTGTGCAAAATCGTGCAGAGACACCCAAACGGTTCAAGGAACTGAAGATTCGGCTTGCGGTTGTTGAACAATTCATAAGAAGTTTTGTTCATCTTCTTGACCGTTAGAACCCGATTTAGAACATAACAGGCCGTGTTAACAGCCTCAGCCCAAAAAGTGATTGGAAGCTTGGAATCAGATAACATTGTGCGAGCAGCTTCAATCAAGGTTCGGTTCTTTCGTTCTGCGACTCTGTTCTGTTGTGGAGTCCTCGCGGCACTGAATTGATGTTCAATCCCGTTACTCAAGCAGTAAAGCTCTATAATGGAGTTCTTAAACTCCGTACCATTATCACTGCGAATCTTCTTAATCCTCAACTCACATAGATTTTGCAATTTATCAAACAAATAAATGAGAATTTCCGGCACCTCATCCTTGGTCTTTAGAAAGTATACCCACGAAAATCGCGAGTAATCGTCCGTCACAACCAGACAGTAAGAAGCTCCTCCCAAACTCTTCTTTCGAACTGGCCCGAAAAGATCCATATGAAAAAGCTCCAAGGGCTTTTCATTGGAATTGGCCAACTTTGGGTTGTGAGATTTCTTATGTTGTTTTCCCTTCTGGCATGGGACGCAGAGATCGTTTAAACCAAAAGATTGTCGGGGAACACCTCGCACAAGATCATTCTTAACCAAATAATTCATTTTGCGAAAGTGCAGGTGTCCCATACGACGATGCCATAGCAGTGATTTCTTCTCGGGAGCTTTGGATAAGAGACACGTGAGTTGTGTTGTTTCCACAGTACTCATGTCCAGAATGTAAGTATCACGCTCCCGGGGTGCCCTCAGTAGCACCCATTCCTCAGGGATAACAAATCCCGGCTTCAAGATGTAACACTCAGTGTCTGTGAAAGCAGTAGTGTACTTTTTATCGCACACTTGTGAGACACTGAGAAGATTATGTTGCAGCTGTTCTACGAAGTTCACCTTCTCAAAGCTTACCATTCCATTGGTAAGCGTTCCTTGGCCAGAAATAACACCTCCCTTATCACCAGCGAAAGCCACATACCCTCCATTATAGGCATGGACTTCAGATAGGAGAGAGACATCTCCGGTCATGTGCCGGGAGCAACCGCTGTCGATGTACCATTTGCTGTTCTTTACAGAGTCGGATTGCTGCGGCACCAAAAACAAAAGGGAACTAGTTAGTAATGGAGACCCAAGCCTTGATAGTCTTGGGTTCTCCAGTGACATCATCAACAACAACCACATCAGTCAAAATTTTATTTTCAAATATTTTGGAATGTTTGACTGATGAATTATTGTCGGATGCAGAATCCTGAGAAGATTCTTTTATCTTCCAAACCTGTTTTGGTTTGGTTGCTTGCTTGGCAACAACTTTGAGCTTTGTATTTTGTAAAGTGGTTTGCTCAATGTTGTTGACCTTTACAGCAGGAACAGGTGTGGTTGAGCCTTTCGTTGAGATGGGCTTCTTAAAAGAATTTTGAATTTTAGTAACTTTAAAACCTTGTTTCCCTGACTGCTTTTTAGCAAGCACGGGACAATCATTAATCAAGTGACCTTGCTTCTTGCAATAGAAGCAAGATCTTAGCTCAACATTCAATTGAGATTGAGGAATAAAACGATGAGCTTTACCAAAAGAAACATGTGTTGAACAGTTACTTTTACGTGAGCATTCAACAAGAGATGGTTTAGAAAACATTTGAGAAGATTTATTTAAAATATTCGTTTTATTAATAATCTTCTTTTGAGGTCCAGCCATAGCTTTACCCTTTTCTTTTGTAATAGCCTGTTTATGCTTTTCAATAGTTATTATATAATTCTCAGGCTTAGCATGTTTCTTAACTGGTCTATACTCTAGATCAGTTATATCCTCAATTTCAATTTCCTCTTCAATGATTGGAGGAAGCACAGAAAGAGCCTTTCCTAACTTAGGCTCAACAATAGAATCAGACTTAATAGGCTCAGTCTGATGGTTTTCAGCTTTAATAGGCTTAATGATCTCAACCTTTTGAGTCTTACTTGATTCAGACTTACTAGAATTATCCCTAACAAGCACGGTCTTACTAGTGTTAGGTTGAGATGATGCAATGACAACCTTTTCAGCCTTAATAAACTCAGGCTTACTTATCTTGATGCTCACAGAAGATTTAATAGGTTTGACGTCTATCTTAGTCAAAACAGACGTCAGGTCATTGACAGTTTCCCGAACAGGCATCGGAAGATAATTTTTAGGAGGTGGGACTTGATGAAAACCAAGTCCTGCCTTGCTCTTTGTGTCAGTTCTTTGAGCCTGTAGGATCTCGTCAAAGACTAGAGAGGATGTTGAGAAGTTAGAAAGCTTTTTCTTTAAGTTTAAAACTTCATTTTGTGATTCAACAAGTTCCCTTTTAACTGATGATAACATATCAACGTAGCTACCAATTTCATCTTGTTGTTCAAAAATTTTAGTTTTAAGTTCTTTCTTTTCTTCTAAAATAGCTTTTAATTTTTGACCACTTGCCTTATCACTGTCACGTAACATATCATTTGTTTCATTTAACTGTTCAATGGCAGTGTTAAGGCGTGTAGTATCCTCTCTATACCTGTTTAATTGATTTGTTAGTTTAATGCACGACACACAAGATAATGGTTCATCATATACCTCATGCACTTCAGCCATCAGTGCACGTTCAATGTCTTCTTGATCAGGATCAGACCATTCCCAAGCATTATTTGAGAGAAGGAGCGCAGCGGAAACCATAGCCTTCTCTTCAGTTCTAGTCTTGTCCGATGAATGGTGTTGGGAAGGTTTGGATAACCCAGAGGGTGGGTTCTTCTTTCTGTCACATTCCCGAGCAAAATGTCCATATTGTTGACACTGGTAGCACTTAACTTTGCTCTTATTAAATCCTAAACCCTTCTCTTCAGGGTCTGTGACATTCTTCCTCCCAGTCTTCTTAAGAAAGTTCTTGACACGCCTAGTGAGCATCGCCATGCTCCACTTTAAGTCCATGCGTTCAAGTTCCTCATTATCTATCTGACTGAAGTCTTCTTCAGTCAAGGACATGGTGCTATTCTTGTTTGATAAGAAATCATCGTAAGCGGACAAGAAAGCAGTAAACACAGCAGCGTGTTCTTCGGCAACTGCAGGAGATGCGCCTTTGAAATTTTGATAAGCAGCACCTCCACTGGAAGAATTGGTGGTGTTGTATCCAAAGCCACCAGATGTACTAGGAGCACCGGAGCCCCCAGATAGAAAAGCAGTTCCGGCAGCATGAGTTGCTGCAGCAGGAGCATCTACGCCATAGAGCTTTGGATTTTGTAGATGAGCAGTAGCTTTAGTCTCCTTCTTTTGCATATCTAGGAGATCAGCAGCAATCTGGCCAATGAGATCGTCAAGCTCCATGTCCATAATGTCCTCATCTTTCTCCATGAGCAGCACTCTAGTATTCCACTTCATGGGTAAGGAACCCAGAAGTTTCTTATTAACATCGGTTTTGTCAAGAGTGACTCCACCTTCGACTAATTCACTCACCAGTTGTGAGTATCTGCTGCACATATCCTCTAATGACTCAGTAGGCAGCATATCAAAAACTTCAAACTGCTTTTTCACTAAGTCCAGTTTGTTCCTTTTGTATTGATCACTGCCTCCACACTTCTTCTCGAACCCCTTCCAAAGATCGTATGCAGTCTTGTGATGTCGGAGTTGTCTAAGTAGTGGTTGGGGTAAGGCCATGGTAATAGCGGAGTACGTTTTCCGCTCGGTGTCGAAGGCCTTACGCTCTTCAGGAGTCATGGATTTAATGGACTTCTCCGGTATTGGTCCATTAAATATACCTGTTCTACCAGGGCGTTCATATCTCTCTTCTAGATAGATGAGCATCTCTGCATCATTAAATGATACGAATGCCTCAAAACGTTGACGCCAGTCGAGGTAGTTCATCCCAGCGGTATACATAGGCGGTTTGTTCGTGGAGCCCACCTCACTATTATGTCTTAACATAGCTCCAACTTGCTGAAGTGAAGTAGAAGTCGAAGCAGACATGATACTGAATGAAAGAGACTTTTCAAAAAAAAGTTGGAAACTGAAAAGTGCGACACAAGAGTTGTGTTGCAACAGTGTGTCGCAAAAGAAGCTACGGCGACACAAAGGTTATGTCGCAAAAAAAGGTACTAGCGACACAGAGATTATGTCGCAATGAAGGCAAAGGCGACACAGAGATTTTGTCGCAAAAGATACTGGCGACACAGAGGTTATGTCGCAAGAGAAATTTCAGCGACACAGATATTATGTCGCAAGAGAAATTTCAGCGACACAGATATTATGTCGCAACAGTATGTCGCAAGAAAACCCTACAGCGACACAAATATTATGTCGCAACGTTGTGTCGCAAAACGGCGCTGTTTGATGCCAAAACCTCAAAAAACGAAATTTTTGAAACCTAAACGAATTTTATTAACAAGTTTCGTAAAAACACAGTTTCTAAGGCTCAAAAACAACACACTTCAGCTCCAATAACACCTGCAATGAAAATCAAACACCAAAACAAGATGTTAAATGATCAAAATAAGTGTAAACAATTAACAAACGATTTGATACCACCCAAAATCCTTAGATTTAAAGGCTCTGATACCAATTGTAGATCCCAATACTGATCTTGAATCAAATCGTTATAATTAATCTAACGCGCGGAATTCGTTAGATTATCAAACACACAAATATAAAGCTTGAATTAATAAGAACAATAATCAAATATGAACTTTATATTTCCTTGAACAATTCTCTGATCAGATTACACAGCAAAAACACAGAGAGAACTAATATCAAAAAGTCTAACCTAATTACAAAGTAATTAGAGGTATTTATACTAATCTGGCCGACTTATGCGACACAAGTCTTGTGTCGCAGGATTCACTATTGCGACACAAGCACTGTGTCGCACCTATCACTTATGCGACACAAGCCTTGTGTCGCAGTACACAGAAAATGTAACTTTATTTACTCTATTACATTTACAGACACAGTACAGACTTGACCAACTGACAGACACTCTAATATGTATCAACAGCTCTTTCTGTATCTTCTTCATCTGGATCAGACCATTCCCAAGCATTATTAGAATGCAGCAAAGCAGCGGAAACCATCGCTTTCTCATCATTTTTGGCCTTATCTGATGAAGTATACTGCGAAGGTTTAGATAAACCAGAAGGTGGGTTCTTCTTACGGTCACATTCACAAGCAAAGTCTCCATAATTATGACACTGGTAGCATTTCACCTTGCTCTTATTAAAACCCAGACCCTTCTCTTCTGGATCAGTTACGTTCTTCCTTCCAGTCTTTTTCAAGAAGTTTTTGACGCGTCTTGTGAGCATAGCCATACTCCATTTCAGATCCATACGTTCAAGCTCTTCTTGATCAATTTGACTGAAATCTTCTTCAGTCAGATTCACAGTACTGTTCTTGTTTGACAGAAAATCATCATAAGCAGACAAGAAAGCAGTAAAGACAGTTGCATGTTCTTCAGCAACTGTAGGAGATGCACCTTGGAAATTTGAATAGGTACCACCTCCACCTGAGGAGGTAGTATATCCAAAACCACTAGAAGTGTTTGGAGCACCAGAACCCCCAGAGAAGATTGCAGAACCAGCAGCTTGAGTCGCTGCAGCAGGAACATCCACACCATATAACTTTGGATTTTGAAGGTGTGCAGTAGCTTTGGTTTCCTTTTTCTGCATGTCAAGAAGATCAGCAGCAATTTGTCCTACCAAATCATCAAGCTCCATGTCCATGATGTCTTCGTCTTTTTCCATCAGTAGTACTCTAGTATTCCACTTTTTGGGTAAGGAACCCAAAAGCTTCTTGTTTACATCAGTTTTGTCGAGAGTAACACCTCCCTCGACTAATTCACTCACAAGCTGTGAGTATCGACTGCACATTTCTTCAAGAGATTCAGTAGGCAGCATGTCAAAGACTTCAAACTGTTTTTTGACTAGATCCAGTTTGTTCTTTTTATATTGAGTACTTCCACCACACTTCTTTTCAAAACCAGTCCATAAATCATATGCAGTTTTGTGGTGTTGTAATTGTCTCAATAATTGTTGAGGTAAGGCCATGGTAATAGCAGAATATGTCTTTCTCTCAATGTCAAAGGCCTTACGTTCCTCAGGTGTTATAGACTTAATGGACTTTTCAGGAATAGGTCCATTATGAACACCGGTTTTTAAAGGACGTTCATATCTTTCCTCCAAGTATATAAGCATTTCAGGATCATTGAATGATACAAATGCTTCAAATCTTTGACGCCTGTCCGAATAATTCATACCATTTGTATACATAGGTGGTTTATTTGTTGAACCCACCTCACTATTATGCTTTAACATAGCCCCTACTTGGAGAAGAGATGATGATGTAGAAGCAGTCATTTTAATGGATTCGTGAGACTTTTTAGAAAATTAGGGGAACTGAAGAATGTGACACTAAGGTTATGTCGCAGGGGTTATGTCGCAAAAGTACTAACAGCGACACAGAGGTTATGTCGCAAAATAACTATGGCGCAGTACTATGTCGCACTATGTGTCGCACCGTATGTCGCAACACTATGTCGCAAGATTAAGGTTGCAGGAACCTTATGTCGCAGCTTATGTCGCACAATTAAGGTTGCAGAAACCCTATAGCGACACAAAATTATGTCGCAATCTTGTGTCACAAAACGGCGCTGTCAGATGCCGAAAACCTCAAAAATGAATTTTTTTTAAACCTAAACGTTTTTTATCGAACAAGTTCGTAAAAACTGAGTTTTTTAGGTTCAAAAACTTCAATCTTCAGCTCCAAAACACCTATAATGAAGATCAAACACCAAAAAGACGTTTAATTATCAAAATAAGTATTTAAAACACGTACCCAAACGATTTGATACCACCAAAATCCTTAGATTTAATGGCTCTGATACCAATTGTAGATCCCTCGAATGATCTTTTAATCAAATCGTTAATAATCCAACGCGCGGAATTCGTAGGATCAAATCAAACACACAAATATAAAGCTTGAATCAATATGAACAATAAAATATTCACTTTATATTTCCTTGAACAATTCTCTGATCAGATTACACATCAAAAACACAGAGAGAACTAATATCAAAAAGTCTAACCTAATTACAAAGTAATTAGACCTATTTATACTAATCTGGCCGACTTATGCGACATAATCCTTATGTCGCAAAGATCACTAATGCGACATAAGCACTATGTCGCAACAACAACTAATGTGACACAAGCCTTGTGTCGCAGAACACAGAAAATGTAAATTCTACTAAGTCAATTACATTTACTAACACATTACAGCCTTGACCAACTGACAGACACACTAAGATGTATCAACATCTACATAGATTTGAACTAAGAGAATATCATCCTTAATTCTTTTGGTAAACAAGGTCTTATATATTGCTCCCTTTTGAATACATTAGTCAACAGATACATTGACAGAGTATCATACCATGCTCTGGGTGCCTGATGTAATCCATACAGAGCTTTATCAAGCCTGTATACTCTGTCAGGATGCTTGGGATCTTCAAAACCTGGAGGTTGACACACATATTCCTCTTTTTCTATAGTGCCATAGAGAAAGAAAGGCACTCTTCACATCCATTTGATAGACTTTGAATCCTTTGAGTGAAGCATAAGCTAAAAATAATCTGATAGCTTCTATCCTTGCAACAGGAGCAAATACTTCATCATAGTCGATTCCTTCTTCCTGAACGTATCCCTGAGCTACTAACCTTGCTTTATTTCTGATTACAATCCCCCTTTCATCCTTTTTGTTCCTGAAAACCCACTTGGTTCCTATAGCTCTCTTTCCTTTGGGTAAGTCAACCAAGGTCCAGACTTCCTAAATCTTAAACTGCAGCAACTCCTCCTGCATTGCCTCAATCCACCCTGGATCCTTTAATGCTTCCACAACCTTCTTAGGTTCTAACTGGGACAGAAAGCAAACAAATAAAGAAGTGTTGATTTCTTCTGCATTGTCTCTTATCTGCTGCCTAGTTTGAACTGCAGAATCTATTTCACCAATTACATTCTCCAAAGGATGATCTCTGCGATTAATGTAATGGGATGTAGATGTCATAGGAGTAACAGGTTCAAGATTAGTGAAATTTATATCTGATAGTTGATCAATTTCTTCTAAAGCAGGCATGTCAGGATCTGTTGCATATCCATCTGCTGAATTGATGTGATCCTCTGAAGTTGCTGTAGTTGTGGAACGAACTAGAGTTGCAGACTCTGGTATGGTTACAATTTCCTCAGGTGGATCAGGTGTCCAAATGGGAAATATAACATACTCAGTTTGAGTCTTAGTGTGATCTGCAATAAGAGGGTCAGTTGTACCTGCAGGGGGTTGCTCATACAAATATCTGAATGATTGGGTTAGAGCATCAATATCAAATAACCAATTAGGACATTTTCCTTCAATATTAGGAGTATTTTCATTGAAGGTCACATTCATAGTCTCTTCTACTATCCTACTTCTTTGATTGAATACTTTGTATGCTTTACTTTGAGTAGAGTATCCAACAAAGAAGCCTTCATCTACTTTGCTATCAAACTTTCCTAGGTGATCTTTGGAATTTAAGATAGTACAAGGACACCCAAAAGGTTTTAAAAAACTAACCAAAGGTTTTCTTTGAAAAAATAGTTCACAGGGTGTAATGTTATGAGACTTTACCACTGATATTCTATTCTGAACATAGCAGGCAGTACTAATTGCTTCTGCCCAGAAGGTCATAGGCAATTTAGCATCTGCCAGCATGGTTCTAGCAGCCTCAATCAGTGTCCTATTGTTTCTTTCTGCTACTCCATTCTGTTGGGGAGTCCTAGGAACACTAAACTGTCTTGTTATTCCTTTATCTTTACAGAATTTATTCATCTCATAATTTTTAAACTCTGTACCATTATCACATCTGATGATTTTAACAACTTTAGTGGTTTGAGTTTCTATCTGAGTTATAAATGATTTAACTATATCACTTGTTTCATCTTTTGTCCTAGAAGAAAACCCAACTAAATCTGCTATAATCATAAGTGATCACTAAGAAATATGACTTTTTACCTATACTCATTACATTAATAGGTCCAAATAAGTCCATATGAAGTAACTGTAAAGGTAAGCTAGTAGAACTTTCAGTTTTTGACTTAAAAGAAGTTTTGTGTTGCTTGCCTTTTTGGCATGCAACACAATGATCATCACATGAATATTCCTTTTCAGATAAGCCTCTAACCAAATTCTGTTTAAAAAGTTTATTTATGGTTTGATAATTCATGTGACACATCCTTCTATGCCATAAAGTAGATACATCAAGAGAAGCTTTAGATAAAAGACAATTTAGATTTTGTTGAGGTTTCATACTTGCTAAGTCACAGCAGTATACATTATCCTTTCTAGGAGTTCTTAAAAGAATTAAATTGTCATCAATTTTGAATTTATCAAAAAGGATAGGGCATTTTGGGTTAGTAAAGAGAACTGGGTTCTTTTATTTGTGATTTGACTCACACTTAGCAAGTTATACCGTAATTGCTCAACAAAATACACATCTTTAAAACTTATCTTTTCACAGCTAACAACTCCCTTTCTTGTAATCTTCCCTCCTTTGGGATTGCCTCCAAAAGCTACATATCCACCATTGACGTTCTTGAAATCCTGTAGTTGTGATCTATGTCCAGTCATGTGCCTTGAGCAACCACTGTTAATATGCCATAGTAGTTTCTTTGGTTTGCCCTGCACAGATAGATATAAGTTTAATGCCTTTTGGGAACCCAACCAAAGTGGTTTTAGGTTTCCCATGTGCATCATGTAAGGTCGCTAGATCTTATATAACTTTGCTATTAATTAACAAGCTTCGTTTTGATATTAACTAGGTTAAACACTCAAAATCGAGCCTATATAATAATAGCCTTTATATCTGCACGAAAAAAGAGGAGAATAATTAAATATTTGTTGTGTGTAATAATGGCACAGATACCAATAAATTAGCAGCATTTAAATATATATATCTGGTTCAACTCGCAGGCCATGGACTTTGCGAGTTGACTCAACTCGCAGCCCATGGGCCTACGAGTCCAGATGACTGCGAACCCAGATATCAACTCGCAGTGGAAAGCTGCGAGTCCAGATTAGTCTGCGAACTGAGATCTCATCTCGCAGGTTATTAGACCTGCGAGTTGACTTCTCATTTCGCGATTTTGACTTTAACTTGAAATCGATACTTGTCTAATAACATTTAACAAATAATAATAAAAAGTTAATATCATATATATACGAGTCTAAACCAACATTACAAGTTTGACAATAAATACACTAGTCCTATTACAAGCTAGATCTGTTGTCACAATAACATGTCCCAACAGACTCCCCCTTGACAATAGCTCTAGCGTCGTTATCTTCATCTTTGTCCTTGGTTTTTTTACTTGTAAATTTTACTGCCCATATGAATCTTCATTCTAACACAAGTCTTCACCATCATTTGATAATCTCTCACAAGATCACCCCATGCTTCAGTCGTTAAGATCCTGTTTTCGTTTAACTTTAACAGATCATTCTTCGACAGATTCATCAGGTGTTGATGGTCATAGACTGTCAGAATTACTCTTTCTCCTCCTTCAACTTTATCATCAGCTTCAACCATGATAGCTTCACCAGTCTCTGAATCCACGTGCCAATTCAGAAGATTTCCCAGAATATTCTGTGGCATTGTCTTCAGTGGTATTTGCTGTACACACTTGACAGCTAGATAAGTCTTCTTCCTTAATCTTCTTCCAGTTCTTTGACTGCGTTCCTGTAATTTGATCGTCTTTCCGACTCTTGGCTTTATCTTTTCAAACTTCATCGAACGACCCTCAGTCTTGATTATTCTTTCAACATATCTTGCATATGGATCATTACTGGGGTTCTTCAAATCTAAGAGTGCCAAGTCTCGGACTTCAAATCGAGGAAGCGAACTAAAAACTTTAAGCTTCTTATCAAAATATTGAACTCCATCAAACATTTTGATAGCAAACAGTTTTAGCTCAGAGTCATAGTACCATCCGATTATTCCCTTTCTCGGTACTTTCTTTCCAGTGATATCTACCTCAGACATTCCAATCTTCTGCTTTCTCCTTTTCAAGGGTCTGAACATAGGATTGTTTTCTGAGTTTTTTAGGAAGCTCATCTTCTGATTCAGAGCTGGTTGATTCATCTAGATTTTCATCTAAATCGACAACCATTTCTCCATCTTCTTCCTGAATGACCACTTTAGTTGTAGATGGGCTTACGATGTGTTCATCAATATCAGCGTCGAGATCTACACACTCATCTGCCCCAATTTCAAAACTGGAAGTCCAATCCTCAGGAGGAACAAACTCTCCTTCTTCAAGGTCAAAGTCAATGTCCTCATCTAATTCATCTGGCATGTCGCCTTCAGAATTTGATAAGTTCAACATTTCAAGACCTATAGAAATACGTACACAAATATATTAATATCATAAGTTCTTTCATTGATTTCCCTGAATCAATCTAAGATTTTTCTTATTAATCCCTTTGTGTATTTAAAATATATTATATATACACTTATTCAAATCTTTCATCGATTATCATAATCAATCTAAAATTTGAATAAGTCTTATAATATACGAACATCATATATTATATGATATCATAACTCTTTTATCGATCATAGTCAATCTAGAATTACAAAAGGCTTATAATATACACAAATTCATAATTATAACATTTAAACATTAATGTTTTACACATTCAAGTTCAAACATATTAATTACAGTATTAATAATTACAGTCAGTCTATATTAATACAAGCTTCACCTTCGTCAGCTTTACCCTTATCAGCACCAGCACCAGCACTAGCACCAGCTCCACTACCACTTGCTTCTGCAGACTCCCCCAGAATTGTTGTCCTGCTGACCAGTCGTTGAAGGACCAGCCAGCTCACTTTCTTTTCCAGCTGCGGGGTCATCGTCTTTATCATCTCGGCTCTTCTTAGTCAGCTCATCCTCTTTACAAACTTCTTCAAATGCAGCCTTCTGAATTGCAGCTTTCTCCCCTTGAGATGGCTGGTTTTGTTCTAAGTAGGTAATACGACGAGAGAGACGGTCAAGTTGTCGTTGCTTCTCAGCCACGTCATCTACCAGAGTGTTGTTGGTCTTGAGTAGTAGTGAGTAAGCATTGTTCTGTGTAGTGACATTGTCTGACAATTGTAGAAGCTGTGTGGCAAAAGTGTTAGCAACTATCTGCAACTCCCGAACCCTAGACTCCAAGCTTATAATGCGTTCATTATCAGTCTTTGGTGAGGTTGAAGGAGCAGCATCAGTGGTTGGAGGTGTGGGAGCAGATGGTTGCATTTTCTTTGCTATCTCTGTAGCAACATCGGTCAAAAGACGCGCTGCAACCTTGCTGGATTTGGTGGTTGGGTTTGAAGAAGGTCGAACCAAAGTAGCAATCATATCAGCCTCAGAGGGCATATAACGTGATTGTATAGGAGCTGCAGAGGTTGAAGTTGCTTGCCTGTACAGCTTGCGAGGTCGAGAAACAAGCCTCTCCTCCTCTTCTTCTTCACCTTCGTCCTCATCCACAAGAATAAAATCGGGATCTTGTTCCACGGCTTTTCGTTTCAGTTTAAGTGCCGGGTCCATAATCAGCTTTGATCCTTGACGAATCATCTCACCAGGGATCCCAGATGGTCTAGGCTCATCATCATCATCATCGAAATCAGACTCAGAAGCAGAAGCAGCTTCTCCGTCTCGTCTCGATGGTCCAGCAACATCAGGTGCCTCAGTAGGTGGAGGTGGTCCAGAAGTACTTGGACCTTCAGCCGAAAACTGATCTATCTCTCTAAAGTCCGGATCAGTGGCGTCATCATGTTAGACCAAAACCTCTTGCACCAGCTGTGCAGCAAAACCTCAGTATCCACCTATTGACCAGGCTGGTTTACCTGATCCAGAACCTCCTCAATTAGCTCTTGTGGCTCTGGTGCACGTTCAGCCACATCAACATCAATCCAACCGTGATTCGGTGGAGCTTGATAATTAGGATCGATCAGTGAGCCAAATAGCTCAGTCAGCTGGGGCTGCATCTCAAACCTGCGTGAGGTTTGCATGAACATGGCATTATAAGCTCTTAACCCAATGGTATCCACTCTAATATCTGGTTGAACAACCTGCAGATCAGGGATATTGGCATGAATGAGCAACATGCAGAATCTTAGATAGATCATAAACAGGGATCTAACTCCCCCCAAGATTTGGCGAACAATTTCCCCAAAGATGTAATCCGAAAAGCTGTATGGTTTATTATAAACCAGTGACAGTAAAGCAGATAGGAGAGAAGAGCCCAGCTCGTCATATCCTCCCTTCTTCGGTCCAAAAATAGTTACCAGAACATGCCATAAGAACCTCCATTCCCCGTATACTAGAGCCTTGAGGAACTGACGTCCTCTTTTTGGTCCTACATATCCCATACGAGTCAGTGCACCCTCGATAAAATCCGAAGAGAACTTAGTGGGTCCATCTTCTTGCTCGACAGTGCCCAACTGTAGTATGTTTCGAAGATCGGAGGCAGAGAAGATGACTGGGCGATCATTAATCCTCGTCCGAATGACTGCAGGATTTACAACTGTATCATATTCAATATAAGCCCAGAACTAGGATAAGATATCTCGCGACAAAGCAGGCGACTCGGTTATGGCATACTGGATCCTTGATCGACCCAGAAATGTAAGAATCCGAGCTACACGAGAAGCGCCTCGTGCATTGATGTCCAAGTTAACCAGAACATTATGATGTGCAACGAATTGTCGAGCCATTTCTGTATTATCAAAAATCACACAAATGTTAGACAATTAGTTTCACATATATTGATAAACTTATATAATCTATGACCCGTAATTGAACTATTAAGTTATGAAACTTAATTAACAATTATAGTCGTTAATTATATATATAAAATCAATAAGTCTAATTCTCTATTTAAACTGCTACACGAATATATTACTTATTACAGAAAGTCATAAGTCTTATATAATAAGTATACGATTTTACATGTTCATATTTAAGTCGACACGACAATTGTACAACATTTTAAATTATAAACGCTTAATTAGTTAAACTAATCTAGAGATCGTAAATTAAAATTGAAACAAACAAACTTTTCAACTCGCAGAACAAGTCAAAACAAGTCAACTCGCAAGTTCAACTCGCAGGTTAACAGGTCAACTCGCAAGTTCAACTCGCAGGTCAACCAGTCAACTCGCAAGTTCAACTCGCAGGTCAACCAGTCAACTCGCAAGTCAAACCGCAAGTCAACTCGCAGGTTGGACTCGCAAGAGCGGGCTGCGAGTTGAGTCTGGATCTCAACTCGCAGCATAAACTGTCGAGTGACATCATAATTAAAAATTAATTTTGGCAAGTTATTGTGCAATCAGGTTATGCCATTATGTTCATAATACTCCGATTAACATAAACCCTAATATTCTTGTTAATTTAAGCATCATTTAAGTGACATTTGTAATTGTTAAAAACCAAAATCCTCATTTTTATAAAAATGCCGATTTTGAGAGATTAACACGGTGAAATTTCTTGATTTATACCATAAAATGTTCGCGTTGTAAAAGTGAGTAAGATATATGAAATCAAAAACTTCTTTCTCGAAGGAAAATTCACAGAAAAATTGTGAGTTTAAATCTCAGCTCGCAAGTGGATTTGGGTTCGCAAAGAAATGTGAGTTCGCAGGACTGTTGTCTTGTGAACTCGCAGCCCTCATATACCCCGTGGACTCGGCTCTCAAGTTCTGCCTGCGAGTTGACCAAAATTTTATAAAATTTTATTTTATTATTATATTATTAAACTAATAAACTAATAAATAAATGTATAATATTAAGTAAACAAGTCTAAAATAATTAATATTTTTCACTTCTTTTGTAATACATTAAATCAGCAAAAGCGAATAAATGCATAAAATAAAATAGGATAAAATAAATAAAACGACAACGATTCATAATAAACATTGGTATCAAGTACCCTTGTATTTAATGAAACAAATAGACATAAAATAAAATACATCCTAATCGAGGGCGTTAAGAAATTATCGACAGCGGGATCATATTAGAAGGAAACAGCTGAACCAATTGATGAGAAAAAGTTCTGAGAAGATTGTTAGTATTCATACCTCATGAAATTCACAATAAGTTACACAAAATCTCACAACTTAACCATTTATCAACTTATTATTTATAAAAGTATAACTTGGTTACCTATCTCCACAGAATATAACCTTTTCATCAAAATGAAACGATTAATTATCACAAACAGTTCAAGACGATTACCGGTATTATAATCCATATAAACAAAGTCTACATTGATTTCCAAGCGAACTTTTATTGTTTGTATGTGTATTACCTAATGTGATCCAAAATATGACATACTGAGAGATCAAGTAGAACACATAACACTGTATCTTTCACATGCAAGATAGAGGTTACTAAATGATGTTCTTTTCGAAACATATGACATACCCTTGAGTGAATATAAAATGTGACAAACATCAAACCCGTTTTGTAGATACTAGTGATTCTAGATCTGTACGTAGTACAACATAAGATCCCTTAGTATAGACAAAACAAACTTGAAACCATTGGCAAAACTAAAGGAGTCAGGTCTGTACTTAGTACAATAAAGACACCAGTAGTTTCACTAACAGTCATAATTCTTATTATTTGTCTTGACATATTTTCATAGATTCTTGATAACAGTGTATGGTCAGATTATGTTAGATATAAAAATAGGATTTGCATTCGTAAGTGAAAAACTGGTCATGCGACTTTAAGTTAGTGTCGCAGAAATACTATATGCGAACTTAATAATAAATTCGCAGAACAAGTTCGCAGGTACAAGTTCGCAGGCACAAAGTCGCAGGTCAACAAAGTCTCACAGGAACAAAGTCTCACAACAAAGTCGCAGCTCAAATTAAAGTCGCATAAGAATAAAGTCGCAGAAGCAACATCAGTATAAATACAGGACTTGTATTCTCATTTAGTAAGTTGTTGAACAAGAGAGTTTTGTGAGCGTATGTTTGTATATCATATTGAGAGAGATATTAGAGCTTGTAACAGATTCAATCAAGTAATACATAAGCATTTGGATATACATTCATATACATATGTACATATACTCACGGATTATATTCAATTCACATTCAAATCACAAAAATAGATCCAACAATTGGTATCAGAGCATTGGTTGAAGGATTTGGAAGTGATTACTAGGTTCAATTGCAGAAATCAAGCTCTAATTCGAAGAAAATTGCAAAATGGGTATTTGAAGTGGTTCGTACGGATTTTTGATCAAATCTGATTAAATTTTGTGTTTCGGTTCAAGTAAAGGATTAACGAAGCTTCTGTAAGTGTTTTTCAAGAGATTGATTGAAGAATTCACGGTCAAAACTTTCAGAAATTCAAATTTGATTATTACTCAAAAATGGTGGTTTAAGGTGACGAACAGCGACTTTAAATCTGCGATCTTATCTCTGCGACCATATTCCTGCGAACTTATCATTAAGTTCGCACTCAGGTTCTGACTTTAATTCTGCGATCTTGTTTATGCGATTTTATTGAAGTCTGAGACTTTATTATATGCGATCTTATCTAGTAAAGTCGCATATCTGTTTCTGAGACTTTATTCTTTGCGAACTTATCATTAAGTTCGCATTCAGTAACTCATTCTAAAAAAAAAAAAAGGCGGGAAAATTTTACAATTATCAAAATTTAAATTTGAGCTTTCCGTTGTCTAATTCTGGTTTGAGAGAATTTTCATTTTTCTCGGGCAAAATTCGAAAATTTTGGAGGGAAAATTTGTATTCAGGAAAAATGTCCAGAGAAGCACTGGCAATCGGCACCAAGGATAAGCCTCCAGTCTTGTTTAGAGGAGACTATGCTCAATGGAGAGACAGGTTTCTGGATTTCATCGAAAGGCAGGATAATTGTGATATGCTTCTGCATTCATTAAACGAAGGAGAGACGATTCCTATACACACGCATGATGCTACTGGGGCTCAAATAGGAATGGCTGAGTTGAATCAACTTCAGAAATCACAAAAGAAGGCACACAAAGAGATGAAATCTTTTATTCTTCAAGGTCTCACAAATGACATATATGTTCAAGTTGATAGCTACACGACTGCTAAAGAGATGTGGGATGCCATTGCTAGACAACAGCAAGGATCCGAAAGAGGTCAACAAACTAAGATGACTCATTGTCTCCAGGCCTATGAGGGATTCAAGGCAAAGACAGGAGAACGACTTGAAGCTACCTACAACAGATTCTGTTTACTGTTGAACGAAGTTCGGAAGAATAAATTTGTAAAGCAGAACTTGGAGATTAACATCAAATTTTTAAACAATCTGCTACCGGAATGGAAACAATATTCGAGCAATATCATTCAGAATCGGGATCTAACTTCTATTGATATTCATGATGTGTATGAGATTTTAAATCACAATCAAGATGAAGTAAATGAAAATGTTGGTACTGAAGCAAAGGAGAAGGCTGATCCGTTGGCTCTAATTGCTGAAAGAAGGACTTACTCTCGTTCTCAAAAGGTGATGAAAGAGACTAAATATCAATCTGACTCAGATGAAGAGGGAAGTGGGAGCGATGAGGAGTACAAAGAGCTCATGAAACAAATGGCTCTTATGACAAAGGCTATCAACAAGAAGTATTATAAAAAGCCTACTAACAATCATCTACGTACTTCTTCATCATCCACCAAACGCCTAGAATACAAGAGCAGAAATGATGATAACTACAAGGTTAAATTCGATGAGAAAAGAGGGGTTGAAAGATCACAAGGGGATGTAGAGAACAAATGCTATAATTGTGGGGGTTTTGGTCATTTTGCTAGGGATTGCAAGAAACCAAGGGTTCGTGATTCTGAGTACTATAAAGCTAAGATGCTGATGGCTAAGCAAAAGGAAGCAGGAAAGGTGCTGTTAGCTGAGAATGACGCATGGTTGAACTTGACTGATTCAGAAGAAGAACATCTTGAAGTAAATATGTCTTTCATAGCAAATATCTCAAATGCATCCATAGAAGGAGAAGCAGAATCTGATTCTGAGGTACAAAATTCTAAAACCATGATCACAACCTTGCATGCTCTTAATCAAAGTTTAACTAAAAAGCTAGACTTAGAAAAGGATCATGTAAGTGAGCTTAGAACAGAATTAGAATGTAATTGTGCTTTGATTAAAACGTTGACTCGGGATAAACTGGTTTTAAGAAATCATATGGAGGGTTATAAAACGAGTTCTGAAAAATATGAAAAAGAAAATATTTCTTTAAATCAAGAAGTTCTTGGTTTCTTTTCAGAATGCAAAGCACTAAGAGAACATGCAAATTTTGTTCAAAAAAGATATGATTTAGTCATTCAAGAAAGGAACTCATGTTTAAGCAAACTCAAAGATCTTCAAGATAAACTGTTTAAACGTGGTCAAACTGATCAAACGATTTTTCTAAATAAACCTAAGGATATAAGATTTTATAATCCAAGAGAGGGATTAGGTTTTGAAAATCCTTGTTATTTACAAAAGGCAATTTCTAAAGTACCTACCTTGTATGACTATGGTAACATGGGAAGTATTTTGAAAATGTTCTTTGTAAAAACAACTAATGAAGAAGAAGTGATTGAGAACTTCAATAGAGCTAAAGCAGAAAACGCACAATTTTCGTTTGATTATACTCAATTAAACGAAAGTTATGGTACGCGCAAAATTCCTCTCTCTGATGATTATTTTCCAAGTTTTTCTACTCCAGAAATTGATCAAAATGAAGTTATGGAACAAGTGGTTAAAACAAAACTTTATATTCCAAATTTAATTTTGGAAAACAAAATATTTGATCTTGAAAATCAAATAACCATTCTACAACTAGATTTTGATCATGAACGAACAACTCTTTTACAATCTATTGAACTTCTCAAAAACTCAGCTTCTTCATCAAATTCAGTTTCAGTTTCAAAATCTTCTCTTGAACTTGATTTTGATAAACTTATGGAATCTGAGGAAGATTTGGAAATAACGTTCATGAACAAGGTTGAACCACGTGTTAAACAATCTTTGAAACAAAAGTGCTTAAAGCAGACATTTGATGCTCCGATTTCTTCAAACAAGAGCATTAAAAAAAAAATTTCAAATACTAATACTGGTGCTTTTCATGTTTCAGATGTAAAATCGACAAATCATCATGTCAAATCCCGAAGTCAAACGTCAAAACAAGCTTTACATAGTTCTTATTCATGTAACTACAATAATATTCATAGGCATGGTTCATTGTATTCACAGAATTCAAACATGTGTAATCATACTTTGCGTTATTCAATTAATCATTCTATGCATGTAAATGAATCTATGTTGAAAGATAGGATTGTAGCTAGACGAAATAATTACTATCTTCCTGCTAAACAACATCACTCAAGAACATGGGAATCAAAGGGTTGGGATCAAAATAGTTATCAATCAAAATGGATTCCAAAATCACAACTTTCAAGAACTACATGGATTTCTAAATCAACAAGAAAACCCAAACCAATCTATAAATAGGTCCCTAAAAAGAAACAATCCACCATTAATTGTACTAACCCTTACGAACTCGTTGCAAAATGGGTTCCTAAGGTTATTTCAATGATTTGATTTTGCAGAAAATCTCGGTATGTGTTTGGTATCTTGATTCAGGATGTTCCAAACACATGACCGGTGATAAGTCCCTGCTAGTAAATTTTGTTGAGAAATTTATGGGGACTGTTCGATTTGGAAACAATCAGTTTGCTGCAATAATGGGGGTTGGAGATTTAGTGAGGGGCAAAATCATTATAAAACGGGTGGCTTATGTTGAAGGTTTAGGTCACAATCTCTTTAGTATTGGTCAATTTTGTGACAAGGATTTAGAGGTTCTATTTCGTAAACGAAGTTGTTGTGTTCGAACTGAAGATGGACAAGAATTATTGAACGGAACTCGTGGCACAAATCTCTATACCATTGATCTAGATAGTGCACAACCCGTGGCTGATGTATGTTTACTATCAAAAGCCTCTTCTCAAGAATTATGGTTGTGGCATCGTCGGTTTTCTCATCTAAATGTTAATCAGATCAATAAACTTTCTCGCTCTGGTGTTGTTCATGGTCTACCTGAATTACAATATGATCAGGATCACTTTTGTAAATCATGTATACTAGGTAAACTACATCATACATCACATAAATCCAAACCTACACCCAGTTCAGAAGCTGTTCTTCATCTACTTCATATGGATTTATGTGGACCTATGCGAATTCAAACCATCAATGGCAAGAAGTACATTCTTGTAATCATGGACGACTTTTCACGTTACACATGGGTTTACTTCTTACAATCTAAATCTGACACACCGGAAACTCTCATCAACTTTCTCAAACAAACACAAGTGAATTTGCAACTTCCTGTGCGCTCAATCCGATCAGACAATGGCACGGAATTCAAAAACAAAACCTTATCTTCATTTTTGGAATCGGTTGGCATTACTCATCAATATTCCGCTGCACGAACTCCACAACAAAATGGTGTCGTTGAACGTCGAAATCGAACTCTTGTTGAGGCAGCTCGCACAATGCTCATATACTCTCAATTACCGATGTTCTTATGGGCAGAAGCTGTCAATACTGCATGTTTTACTCAAAACCGGTCAGTAATCAATAAGCGGTTCGGCAAGACACCTTATGAGATTATTAACAACCGTCCTCCAAATGTAAAGTTTTTCCGAATATTTGGATGTCCTTGCTATGTGTTAAATGATCGTGAAGATTTAGGAAAGTTTTCTCCAAAAAGTGACGAAGGAATTTTTATTGGTTATTCAAAGAATAAAGTTGCTTATCGGGTTTATAACAAAAGAACAAAGATCGTCAATGAAAGTGTTAATATCAAGTTTGATGAATTATCAGAAATGGTTTTTGAACAAAGCAGTTCAAAACCTGGTTTAACCAGTTCAGAAGCAGACAAATCTGGAACATCAAATATGAATGACATTGATGAACTGTTTTCAGATTTTTATGACGAATACTTTGGAACATCCTTGTCGTCTGCTGATTCTCCTCAAATTGTTTCAACTTCTGAAATCTCAATCGATCTACCTGGTCCAGAATCTTCCCACGATGTGCAAATTGAATCACCAGAATTATTATTGCCAGTTAGTTCATCATCTACTGAATCAATGCCAGATATTACACTGGATCCGTCAAATGTTTCCCCTGTTGAATTATCAAGATCGATACCCTATGTTGATACTTCAAATACTTCATTTGGATATCAACACCTACCGTTTGAGAGAAAATGGACTAAGTCTCATCCAAGTACTCAAATAATTGGAGATCCATCAGTTGGAGTTCAAACAAGGAAGGCTACTCGAAATGAATGTTTATATTCAAACTTTCTAAGCTCCATTGAACCATCAAGTGTTAAAGATGCTATACTTGATCATGATTGGATTACTGCCATGCAAGACGAGCTCAATCAGTTTGAGCGTCTTAAAGTCTGGAGACTTGTACCTAGACCACCTGGCAAATCAATTGTGGGTACCAAGTGGATATTCAAAAACAAAAAGGATGAGAATGGTGTCATTATTCGAAATAAAGCTCGCCTAGTTGCAAAAGGGTACAGTCAACAAGAAGGGATTGATTATGACGAAACATTTGCTCCAGTTGCACGTATTGAAGCCATTCGGATCTTTCTAGCTTATGCTGCTCACAAGAATTTCACAGTCTATCAAATGGATGTGAAAACAGCGTTTCTTAATGGCATTCTTAATGAAGAGGTATATGTGGGTCAACCAGCAGGTTTTGTCGACCCAAAGCGACCAAATGATGTATACCGACTGGATAAAGCGCTATATGGATTAAAGCAAGCTCCACGAGCTTGGTACGATGTGTTATCCAAATTCCTTGTCCAATCCGGTTTCTCAAAGGGTACACTTGACACCACTCTTTTTATTAAGAAACAAAAGGATGATATCATATTAATTCAAATATATGTAGATGATATCATATTTGGATCCACTAATGCCAAATATTGCAAAAACTTTTCGGCATTAATGGTATCTAGATTTGAAATGAGCATGATGGGTGAAATGAATTTTTTTCTTAGGTTGCATGTCAAACAACTATCAAATGGAATTTTTATCAATCAAACAAAATATATTTTCGATCTTCTAAAAAAATTCAAAATGCTAGATTGTCAACCCATATCCACACCCATGGAAGCTCGGTCTCGCTTAAATGTTGATACCATGGGTAAATCAGTTGATCAAACTTTATATCGTAGCATGATTGGCTCTTTAATGTATTTAACTTCGAGCCGTCCAGATATCATGTATTCTACATGTGTCTGTGCTAGATATCAGGCAGCTCCAAAGGATTCACATCTTCAAGCAGTCAAACGAATTTTAAGATATCTTAAATATTCAATTGACTTGGGGTTGTGGTATCCTAAGGACACTGGTTTTGAACTAACAGCCTATTCAGATACAGATCATGTAGGTTGTAAACTGGATCGCAAAAGTACTTCTGGTGGTGTACAATTTTTGGGAGATAAACTTGTAAGCTGGACTTCCAAGAAGCAAAATTGTGTTTCAACATCCACAGCTGAGGCAGAATATATTGCAGCTGCTGTTTGTTGTTCACAAGTTTTGTGGATGAGGTCTCAACTTTTGGACTATGGTTTTAAATTTGAAAAGATACCTATCTATTGTGATTCTCAGAGTGCGATTGCTATTTCTTGCAATCCAGTTCAACACTCAAAAACAAAACACATAGATATTCGGTATCATTTTATAAAAGATCACATTGAAAAAGGGCATATCGAGTTATTTTTCGTCAAAACAGATTATCAACTGGCCGATCTATTCACCAAACCTTTAGATGAAAAACGATTTCACTTTTTGTTGTCTCAATTAGGCATGCTTTCACTTAAGCAATAATCTGTCATTTTCAACTCGAGGTGCAAAATATTTTCATATTTTGAGGGGGAGAAAAGTTGAAATATTTTGCATAAGTGATGCATGATGGCTTTTACTCAAAAATAGAGTAAAACCCGATCTTCAAAAGAAAAAGAGATTTTGTTTTTATAACTCACCTTCATATGTAAAATTTTTATAAATCTTATGCATATGTTAAGGGGGAGTATTTTTCAAAATCCAAAACTTTCAAGTGTTCAAATCTATTTGCTTATTGCACAACACTTTGAAAGATTCTCAACGAATTTGTCGAGATTCCAAGGATCGATGAATAATCAGATTACCAATTTCAATCAAATTATTTGGCAAAATGCTGTTTTCTGTACTAAGAGTGTTAGTTTATAAACTACTCCTATAATCCTCCAGAACCGGTTGGATTTACCAAAGGAGCCACTTTCCAAAATAGGATGAAAGTTTAGGTCTTAGAAAGAGGGAGGGTGAAAATTCTAGTACAGAACAGCATAATTTTAAATCCATTGCCAACTGAGGGTGGAGTAGAAAATTTGAGTAAGGTTGAGTGAGGAGTGTGTGAAAAGGTTAAAAGAAAAAGAAAACCCTCACTAAACAAATAATCGCCGGGTAGCCACATCTACTATCGGAAATCATGTGTTGATTTCTGGTATTGAAGGAGACATCATGGACCCAGTGATGCTATGCACATATACCCTCCTAACCACTCAAGAATTTCTTAATAAATTCTTGTTTCAGTATTCTCACGGAGATTTTACACATAATCTATCGACAACTCTGTTGGAGTTTGTTGATATTGAAACAAGAGGACAGTCTGCTCCAGTCTCTGACATCATTAATGCACAAATCGAGTCTAGAGCCAAAAGATAAAAAATATTTTAGGACACAAAGTGTATTTTACACACCATGTCTTTGTGACATTATGCATGTCTAAGTGACATTGCCGGAACGTTCATAGTGATACCTAAAATGGTATTCCACAATGATTGAATGGAAATCCTACCAATGCTAACATCAATGCCAACATTGAACGTAGGTCACTCAATTGAAACATTTAGTTGATTCAATAATAGTGTTAACTGGTAATCTATGTGATCCAGGAGTTATAGTATTTTCAGAAATATGTTTTCTGATTATACAATCAACTTTTCTGAGATTACATCAAATGAATTGTTGCTTACCTTTGGTTACTAAAAAGAATGAGAAAAACACTCTTCCAAGAATGACATGTTCAAGATGTTCATGCTATATCACAATTACAATCAAGGAAGAATGATTAAAGTTACAAGCTCAAGTGAAAAGAAAAGAAATAAAGAAGAGATTATGTCAAAGTAAAAGTTAAAAGCTCCAGAAGATCAAGATATGTACTTAAGGGGGAGCTAAAGCAAGAAATGAGAGTCAAGAAATAAATTCAGAAGAAATGTCAATATGAAGAGAAGACTGTTGACAGTCTATCTAAAAAGAAGGTTAAAAGAAAAGATTACAAAAGAGAAGAAGTTCAAAGTCAACAATCATGTGTGAAGAAAAGTCAAAAAGGAAAAGAGAAGACTAGAACTCAAAAAGAAAGTTCTAAATGTCAAAGACATTCAAAAGATTCAAGACAAAAAGCTGAATTATCAGAAATATAAAGAAAGATCTTCAAAGAAGATATTCAAGAAAATCAAGATGCTAAATCCTAGGGGGAGATTGTTAGATATAAAAATAGGATTTGCATTCGTAAGTGAAAAACTGGTCATGCGACTTTAAGTTAGTGTCGCAGAAATACTATATGCGAACTTAATAATAAATTCGCAGAACAAGTTCGCAGGTACAAGTTCGCAGGCACAAAGTCGCAGGTCAACAAAGTCTCACAGGAACAAAGTCTCACAACAAAGTCGCAGCTCAAATTAAAGTCGCATAAGAATAAAGTCGCAGAAGCAACATCAGTATAAATACAGGACTTGTATTCTCATTTAGTAAGTTGTTGAACAAGAGAGTTTTGTGAGCGTATGTTTGTATATCATATTGAGAGAGATATTAGAGCTTGTAACAGATTCAATCAAGTAATACATAAGCATTTGGATATACATTCATATACATATGTACATATACTCACGGATTATATTCAATTCACATTCAAATCACAAAAATAGATCCAACAGATTATCTTTCATCAATTAAGACTTATGTCATATGTCATATAGCAAATCACACGAGATAACACACAGAAGATTTATTGCTTATTATATGCTCAGAAATCAAAGCAGAATTTGCCTACCGGTACATCATATAATGAAGTTGTCTAGATCTTAAATCTTCAAGCAAATTATAACGTGTGAAGAGAGGTGTATACTAAAATAAAGATAAGTAAAGGTCTGGTTTAAGAGATGTAGAATTGATGTAACTTATTAGAATCTACTAACGCATCTAACTCAAGACTTTTACCTACAATTATTAAGCCGATTCCTCTAATTTACTATCATTTCCCAGTTGATAAAGACTTAACCCTTATCGGACGCGATTCCCCTTAGGTAACAAGCAAATGAATGCCATACGCCTAACCCCCTTTTTTTTTTTTTTTTTTTTTTTTTTTTAATAAACATAAACAACTAATAAATAAGAATAGCTAATTATTACAAAATAACTCTATGGAAGACTAATCCTCTGGATTTCTGATTCCATTTAGTTGCACCAATTTCTCGAATCGAGCTCTGTCGAACGCTTTGGTGTATAAGTCTGCTAAATTATCCACGGATGGAACCTTAGCTAACTTTATCAAGTTCTTCTCAGCACAGTCTCTAATAAAGTGATGACGAATATCAATGTGTTTAGTTTTACGGTGCTTGACCGGATTATTGGTTATAGAGATCGTTGATTCATTATCAATCATCATAGGAGTATTTGTTATACTCAACCCATTATAATTTTGTTGCTGTTGTATCCACATAACTTGAGAACAACAGCTGCCAGCTGCAACATACTCAGCTTCACATGTAGAAATGGCGACTGAGGTTTGCTTCTTGCACTACCAAGAGACCAGTCTACCTCCTAGGAATTGACATCCACCGGTTGTAGACTTTCTATTCTGATTGCATCTTCCGTAATCAGAATCAGTGTAAGCCACAAAATCTAAGTCTCCATCAGTCGGATACCAAAGTCCCAGCTTAGGTTTCCCTTTGAGGTAACGAAGAATTCGTTTTACAGCTTGCATGTGAGATTCTTTAGGAGTAGCTTGATATCTTGCGCAGACACATACTGCAAACATTATATCAGGCCTTGATGCTGTTAGATACATTAGTGATCCAATCATGGCCCTATAACGAGTAGGATCCACGTCTCTATCACTCAATGTATCTGGACCAATACCATGAGCTTCCGGAATAGGAGTATGAAAAATTCTAGATTCTTCCATTTTGAATCGTTCTAGAAGCTCATTCATGTACTTAGTCTGATAAATGAAATATCCATCTTTCTTTTGATCGACTTGCAATCCTAAGAAAAATGTCAATTCACCCATAGCAGACATCTCAAACTTGTTCTTCATAACTTGTTCAAATTCACTACACATCTTTTCGTCAGATGACCCAAAGATGATATCGTCAACATATACTTGAACAAGTAGAAAGTCTCTCTTTTTCCATTTGACAAAGAGTGTACTATCTATTCTTCCTCTTGTAAAACCATTCTCAAGAAGATAAGTAGACAGTGTTTCATACCACGCTCTCGGAGCTTGATGTAGTCCATATAGAGCCTTATCAAGACGATATACTCTATTTGGATACTTTGGATCAGTAAATCCCGGTGGTTGAGAAACATACACCATTTCTTTGACTTTGCCATACAAGAAGGCACTCTTAACATCCAGCTGAAATACTTTCATTTTCTTTGAGGCTGCAAATGCTAAGAATAACCTAATTGCTTCAAGCCTAGCCACAGGTGCAAACACTTCATTGTAATCAATCCCCTCTTGTTGACTGAAACCTTGGACAACTAGACGAGCTTTATTGCAAATCACGATTCCCGGATCGTCTTTCTTGCACTTAAATACCCATCTAGTTCCAATTGGATATTCTCCAACGGGTAGATCAACCAACTCCCAAACTTGCAATTTTGTGAACTGAGACAATTCTTCCTGCATTGCCTCGACCCACGAATTTTCCTTCAAAGCTACCTGAACATTCTTAGGTTCAATTTGTGAGATAAAACATGAATATAGACATAGATTTGAAATCCCTGTCTCGTTCATTTCAGCATACAAGCTTGAGTGAGTGGATGTACTAGCTTTAGTTTGATTCCGAGTCAGAACAAGAGAATTTGGATCACCGATGATATTATCAATCGGATGATCCCTATTCAATCTTGTTGAAGTAACAGGTTCGACTGGAATATCATCCTGTAAGTTAGCACCAATTTCCTCCAAAGGTGGTATACCATCATTAGTAGTTGATATCCTTAATTGTCTCAGAGGAGTCAGAATATCATCCACAGTCCTTTGAGAAGCAATTTCAGGATCTTCACACTCTTGAGGTATATCATCTTGAGGTTGTTGTGACTCAATAGGAGAGACCACATCAGTATCGACAATAGTCCTAACATCAGACGTTTGAGCGTTCGATGTTGGAGAAGGAGTAGGATCCTCATCTCCTGACAATAAATGCTCAGGAATATCTGAATTACTAACATAGTCACTGAGAGGGACTTTGAATGACTTGAAGAGATCTGAGTAGTCAAATTGCCAATCCAATCCCTTATGCGAGTCATGTGTATAGCTCGTAACTTTAATGTTATAAACTATTTCAACACATCCCGAAGTTTTGTTGAAGACCCGTTTGTTTGGTGAGTTAAGCACATAACCTAGGAAATATCCTTCGTCAGCCTTCTCCCCAAATTTAGGTTGATGACTTGTCTTCAACAACGTACATGAAACTCCAAAGGGTTCAAACCCTTTTAAGTTCGGTTTCTTGTTGTTTAAAAGCTCATAATATGTCTTGTTCTGCTTTTTAACCGTAAGAACCCGATTGAGAACATGACATGTTGTATTCACTGCTTCTGCCCAAAATATGACCGGAAGCCTTGAATCTGCAAGCATTGTTCTTGCTGCTTCAATTAGAGTTCTATTCTTCCTTTCAGCAACACCATTTTGTTGAGGTTCATATGGTGCACTGAATTGATGTTGTATGCCTTTGCTTAAGCAATATACATTCAACGTAGAATTCTTGAACTCAGTTCCATTGTCACTACGAATTCTCTTAACTCTTTTGTTATAGATATTTTTTATTAGATCTAGAAACTCCATAAGAATGCCAGAAGTCTCATCCTTAGATCCCAAAAAGAATACCCAAGAGAATCTAGAGAAATCGTCTGTGACAACCAAACAATACCATTTGCCACCTATGCTTCTCTTGCTTATAGGGCCAAAGAGATCCATATGTAGCAACTCAAAAGGCGAGGAAATAGAGTTTGCAGTTTTAGACTTGTGTGGTTTCTTATGCTGTTTTCCTTTCAAGCAGGATATACACTTGTCTTCAAATGCAAAACTCTTCGGTGGTACACCCAGAACTAACTCATGTTTTGTTATATAGTTCATTTTACGAAAGTTTAGGTGTGCCATTTTTCTATGCCATAGGAGAGAGTCTGATTCTGAAGCCTTGGATAACAGACAAGTAGACTCCATTGAAGTGATAGGAGCATTCATGTTGATAGCATAAATGTCCTTTTTCCTTGGAGCTTTCATCAGTATCCATTTGTCAGGAATAATAAAACCCGGCTTCAGGATCAAGGCCTCTTTCTTAGTGAAGAGAACAGGATGACCTTTATCACAGACTTGGGAAACACTCACTAGGTTGTGCGTCAGTTCTTCAACATAATTCACATCCTCTAGAGTCAAAGTTCCATTCGAAACTTTTCCTTTCCCAATAATGACTCCTCCTTTATCACCCGCGAAGTGCACTCCTTGTCTCAGTCCACCTCTGAAGTCTATTAGTAGACTTCTGGTTCCTGTCATGTGCCTAGAGCATCCACTGTCAACATACCACCAATTGTCGTTGTTCACAGTCTGCTCCTGCACAAACAAGTTGTACACGATTAGTTCTCAAGAGGGACCCAAGCCATTACGGTCTTGGTTTGTCCCTTATCATCTACAAACTGTAGCTCTTTAAAGTAACCATCCTTTCCATTAGGAGCTTTGGTCACCTTTGAAGGAGCATCCGCTTGCTGATGATTAGTGGTCCTGGGTCTATGAGTTGACTGATTTCCAACCCTCCCCGATACATAACTGTGACAACCCTCGAAAAGCGGTACTTTCCGTGCACTTTAAAATCATGCATTCTTACGCTAGTTCCCTTTAATGAAATCAAACGTGTTTTAAACTGAGATAAGTCTAGCACACGCCCACGTTGCACGTTTTGGTTCACACTACTTTAATGCTTGATGCATTTCGTTTAAGTAATTATTGAGAATTTCACAATATAAATCGGATGATTTCCGATAAACACGAACGTTGGTGATAACTTTTTCCCGAACGGTGTAAAACTATTGAATATAATTAGTAGTTAACTACTTATATTGTTATGCTACTTAAACTAATCATTTAGAAGCTTAAACATGTCAAAATAATTCCAAGCAAGCTAGCACATAGCTCTAATTTAACCAAGCAACCTAGCACATAGCTTTAATTAAATCCAAGCAACCTAGCTAGCATGTCACTTAATTCAAATGCAGATTCCTTTTCTACGTGATCTCACTTCGCAAGCTCCTTTCTCAACCATATGTTTTCTCCTACTTGGTTACTTGCTTAATTTCACACTCACATGTTAACTTGCTTGCTTATAATCCAACGCCACTTGTTCCCTTGATTTGATTGAAAGACTAAGCACCTCCCATCACCACCTCCTCTTGCTTCACATTTAAGAAAGGCATTAAGCAAGAGAAAACATTACGTACACACACTTCACAATTTCATTTCAAAAATTCTGCACATTTCTCTCTCTCATTTTCCCTCTCATTTCACCACTTTCACCACCTCCTTCAAGAACAACCACCACAAACCACCATGAACCACCACCTTTTATACCTCATTCTTCACCACCTTTCAAGCTCTTGATCATCATTAAGTATTTAAAAGGAGATTCGGGTTGAAGATTTCAAATTCTCTTCTTTTTACCATTTCATCCTAGAACATTGTAAGGAAACTCTCCCTTTTGATCTCTTCTTTTCTTTCATTTTAAATACCTACATGCTAGATGTTCACTCGTACGTTAAAATCAACTAATATATATGTATCTATGTGTTATTAATGGTGAAAACTCGTTAAAAAGAACTAGAGAAACTCAAAACTCAAAGAAACTTACTGAACAGAAACTTTGGACGAATTTGGAAGACCATAACTCGGTCATAAAATAACCAAATCTAGTGATTCTTGAGCCTAACATTAAGTTTAAGAAGTTAGGTTTCCAACCCAAGTGGTCTCATGTAATTTAGACAAGTTTTGATACCTCAAATCGATTTTATAAGAACATGTATCTAATCTGTCTTCAGGAGACGAAATATGACTCTACTTTACGAGACCATAACTTTTTATCCACATATCCAAAAGAGATGAATCTTTTTCCTAAAGGTCACATTTTGTCTTATCTTTAAAAGTAGTATGATCACGTTTTGTGAAGATGAGTCTAGCTCTTTGAACAAGTGATTTTCCTATCAACATTCCAGAAACGTAGCTGATGTACCTTTGTGTACTAATAAATAGTTTTGAACCCCTTATACTTGTTCAAAAATTATGAATCTTACTTTTCTGTAAACCTAAGACATAGGGGAACATATGATAAAAATTTCATAAGAAAATAAGTTCGTTTGACCAGTCAAAACGATACCACAAGAAGGGTAAAAAAATGGGCAGAATCTGTTAAAAATGTAAACAGCACTAACTGTGACTTAACAGCACTAACTGTGGTCAAACAGTATTAACTTTGGTCAAACAGCAGTAACTGTGGTCAAACAGTATTAACTTTGGTCAAACAGCACTAACTGTGACTTAACAACACTAACTGTGGTCAAACAGTATTAACTTTGGTCAAACAGCACTAACTGTGACTTAACAGCACTAACTGTGGTCAAACAGCACTAACTGTGGTCAAACAGTATTAACTTTGGTCAAACAGCACTAACTGTGACTTAACAGCAGCACTAACTGTGGTCAAACAGTATTAACTTTGGTCAAACAGCACTAACTGTGACTTAACAGCACTAACTGTGGTCAAACAGTATTAACTTTGGTCAAACAGCACTAACAACACTAACAGCACTAACGACACTAACAGCACTTACTTAACAGCACTAACGACACTAACGACACTAACTTTGGCTTAATATCACTAATAATAAAAACAACATTACAAAAACAACACTAAGCCCAGTAAACCCAATATTTTCCAGTCTTGAACAAATAGATAAATGTATTTAAACGTCACGTTTTGAACCAATGATAATGAAAATTTTTAATCGATTTAAGAATCGCGTTTTCACTAACGATATACATTTTAGGTTTAAAAACCTTAAATGTACACTGTAATAGCAAAGTAATTATGTTTTCGAGAAACATACAAGTATGCATACGAAACTATCACCAACGGGTCGTACATACGTTTAAATGGCAAGTAATACTCTTACTAGTTGAGTGAACAACTAGCATAGACAGGCCGTTAGAGCCGTCTACTTATATAATTGACCTCATGCGTATAGGGCGTTTGGAGGCTATTTCTATTTGGGCAAAAGATACATTTTGAAACGCTAGCACTCTTGCTCACCAGGTGAGTTCACAGCCCCTATTTTACTGCTTTTTACTGCTTTCTAAATTTGGGGTGAAAAACATATGTACTGTTTACATACAAACTGATTTCATGCGATGATTGAAAACCTGACAACGAATCCTTGTGCGAACCTACGTTAAACTAGTTGTAGTGCATAGAAGTCCTCATGACTACAAACTGTAACCATTAGCTAGATGACGCTAGCCACCGAATATGCGAATAGTACTATTGGGATGACATCCCTCCCACTTTTGTTAGTCATGCTAACTGCCGACTGTATGTCGAGATGAGGAGCGTATATTTTATTGTCCAGGCACAAACATTTAAAGTCGTGGTTTGGTTATAGGCCTAGGTGTCGTCACTTTAACTCGAAAGGTCTAGCTAACCTTCGGGGGATCACAGTCAGCTATTTATTGTTTTAAACTACATATCATCGTACGACTTGCCACGGATGGCACAAACAACTTGTGAAACATTTGCTAAACTTTTGGTTGATTTACAATGTATTAAACCTGTGAATTTCACTCAACAATTTCGTTGATCCTTTTAACTATGTTTTCCAGGGAATTAGCAGCGATGTAAGATCATGCATGCATACTTTTGGGACCCTTTCTCACCACGATGAATAGGATGCCATCCTTTTGATAAATATTGAAATTATCATTGGTGATTTAAAAATGTTAATCATATTGATTTGCTAAACATCTATTGTTTTGTAAACACGATGAACATGTAACCGTGTTATTTAAACCATTTATAGCATTCTAAATATATGTTTGCGATAATCATACGCTTATTGATCGTTCTCGTCACGCCCCCGAGCTTCCGCACTTGTTACTCGTTAAACGATTTTATCAGGGTGTGACAATAACCCTGGGATTTTTTCCCTTGGTTACGACTATTGTAGGACCCTTGGTTAACTCCTTGTGTGCGTGAAGTCAAATCATTCTCAATATGACTTTGGTTCCTTGAAGTAGAACCAATTTCATAACGACTATGATTCCTACTAGGAGTCATGAACCTCGACGGCATTTGATCTTTAAAGTGTTCAGGCCGTTTAGGTTTGGGTGGCGAGACACTGTGAGAAGCATCTCTTTTAAGAGCATTTACAGGTTTAATACCAATTCCCGGTCTGGTACCTAACCTGTCTGTGCTCAAACTAGAGATATTCTGAGTCTTATCATTAGTCACACGCTTATGTGTAGCTTCACTCTTGTCACACCCCGATAAAATCGTTTAACGAGTAACAAGTGCGGAAGCTCGGGGGCGTGACGAGAACGATCAATAAGCGTATGATTATCGCAAACATATACTTAGAATGCCATAAATGGTTTAAATAACACGGTTACATGTTCATCGTGTTTACAAAACAATAGATGTTTAGCAAATCAATATGATTAACATTTTAATCACCAATCATAATTTCAATATTTATCAAAAGGATGGCATCCTATTCATCGTGGTGAGCAAGGGTCCCAAAAGTATGCATGCATGATCTTACATCGCTGCAAATTCCCTGAAAAACATAGTTAAAAGGATCAACAAAATTGTTGAGTGAAATTCACAGGTTTAATACATTGTCAATCAAACCAAAAGTTTAGCAAATGTTTCACAAGTCGTTTGTGCCATCCGTGGCAAGTAATACGATGATATGTAGTTTAAAACAATAAATAGCTGACTGTGATCCCCCGATGGTTAGCTAGACCTCTCGAGTTAAAGTGACGACACCTAGGCCTATAACCAAACCACGACTTTAAATGTTTGTGCCTGGACAATAAAATATACGCTCCTCGTCTCGACATACAGTCGGCAGTTAGCATGACTAACAAAAGTGGGAGGGATGTCATCCCAATAGTACTATTCGCATATTCGGTGGCTAGCGTCATCTAGCTAATGGTTACAGTTTGTAGTCATGAGGACTTCTATGCACTACAACTAGTTTAACGTAGGTTCGCACAAGGATTCGTTGTCAGGTTTTCAATCATCGCATGAAATCAGTTTGTATGTAAACAGTACATATGTTTTTCACCCCAAATTTAGAAAGCAGTAAAAAGCAGTAAAATAGGGGCTGTGAACTCACCTTGTGAGCTTATGTAAGTGCTAGCAAGTACTAAGTGTGTTTGCCCGAAAAGCCTCCTAGCGCCCTAAACGCATGAGGTCGTTTGTGTAAGTAGATACCTAATCGCATATCTAGATTTTTAATAGTAGGTGGCTACCCGCACACCTAGGTTGATATAAGTAGATAGCTACCCGCATATCTATGCCAGTTGTTCACTCAATCAGTAATGTGGGAAATGTGTTTCGTTTTCGAAAAGCATACGATCCGTTGGTGATAGTTTTGTATATATATGTATGTTTCTTGAAAACATCGTTGTTTTTTTCGGTCAAAGTGTGGGTTAAGTATTCCTACTTTCATACTAAGTTTGGTTTATAAGACTCGTTCCCTGGAATTCGAATCGGTTTTGTTATTGATTTTCCCTCCAAAATTGTTCCGAAAATGTCGTGAGTAAAACGAAAGTTTTCCTAGACTAAAATTACTCGAATATAAGCTAAGTTTGTTTTTTTTTTTTTAATCTGAAATAAGCCTTACCCATCCGGGTGAAGCTTACCCGTCCGGGTAAGCTCATGCGTCCGGGTTAGATTTTGTTCGTCCGCGTAATTTTGAACAGAAAGTCAAGTCTGGAGATTCACCCGTCCGGGTGAGGGTTCACCCGTCCGGGTAAGGCCAAATTTTGGCTTCACGCGTTCGGGTGAATTGCTCACGCGGACGCGTGAAGACCAAATTCGGCCAGACCCTGTTTTTCACAAAATGATTTCAAACCCATTTTTTTTGGCATTTTAACAAGATTCCACAACATCTCTTAATACATAACAATCACAATTCTAACATGTTAGTTGCTCTACTTATTACCATTTTGTTCTTGATCAATAGAAACACATTTAAACTTGTTTTAACATACATTTAGTTGGTTTAAACCTAAGAGTGAACATTTAGCATGAAAGATATTAACATGTAGGAAATGACAAGATCAAGAGGAGGAGTTTCCTTACAATGGTGTTGATGAAAGGGAAAGAAGAGAAGAGTAAGAACTTGACACTTCAACCCAAAAGCTCCTTCTAAATGCCCAAATGAACTAGTTTTCCTTTAGATGTTTGAACTAGAGTTTAAATGGTGGTGGGAAATGATGAAGAAAGGTGGTGATTCATGGTGGTTAGTGGTGGTTCTAGGGTGGTTTGTGGTGGTTGATCTTCAAAGGTGGATGAAGAAGGTGGTGAAAGAGAGGGAAATTGAGAGAGAAAAGTGTGCAGATTTTTGAAGTGAAGTGTGTGTGTTGTACGTATCTTGTGTTACTCCTTTCCTTATTGAGAAGCAAGGGAAGCAAGGCAAGTGGAAGGCTTGATGAGAGGTGCTTAGTCCCATCAAGCAAGTAGCAAGGGAGGAGAAGGAGTGGCTAGGAATGGTGCTACGTAGACAAGGAGAAAGGGGAAGAAAAATCTGCATTTCCAAACTTTTGACATGGTTGCAGGGTGCTTGAATTAGTTTAAGCTTGCTAGCTAGTAGCTTGATTAATTTTGAGCTATGTGCTAGGAAGCTTGGGATTTATTTGAGCTAGTTGCCTAGTTGCTTGATTTAGTTTGAGTTAGTTGTCTTGATGCTTATGATTTTAAGGTGTTAAGCAAGTAAGTAGATAGGCGATTTGAGTAAGAAATCATAGAGGAGATCATGGAAGGCAACATAGATATGGAGAAGGAAGGAAAGGAATGAAATCTGCATTCTTGATTAAATGGTCATGTATGCTAGCTTGCTTGGAATTAATTTCCAAGTTTAGCTAAGTGTCTACTTGCTTGGTAATCCTTCTTGACCTACTAGGTTGCTTGGTTCATGATTAGTAGCTTAAGTGTGTGCTTGATATAAACCTTTTGAAAGGTTAGGCTCTAAGTCTTATTGAAATAGTATAGGTAAATAACCATTATTGATTAGCTTTCTCGTGTTCATCGGAATCATCGGATCTATTTTGTAATTCTCATAATCATATAACGAGATGCATCAAGCATCATAGTAGTGTGCACCAAAATGTGCAAATGTGGGCTTGTGCTAGGCTTATCTTGGTTAAATCAACTTTGATTTCATTAAACAGGGAATTAGCGTAAGAATGCATAATTTTAAAGTGTACGGAAAGTACCGATCTTCGAGGGTTGTCACAACTCTTCTTATTAGGACAACAAGAAGACACATGTCCCCTTTGGTGACACTTGAAGCATGACATCTGCTTTCGTGACTTAACAGTCTTAGCTGTTTCCTTCTTTGTCTGATCCGAAGACACTGAAGATAAATCCTTTTGTTTCTTAATTACTTCATCATTTACATCAGTACTACCTATCATTCCACTCGAGACAAACTGTACTTTAGTGAATGACTTGATCTTACTGATGTCCAATGATGGGTCATTAAAGATATCCTTCTGTGTCTCAGATGCATCAGACTCTTGGATTTCCAAATCCTCTGTTTCAGGATTCGCATCTGTCATCTCTAAGTCAACTGGAGTAGTAGTGTAATTTGCATTAAAAGGCGGAGGAACATCAGAGTAACCTAGACCAGTTACATCCTTCACACTACGTTGTGAGCTAATGATTCTATCTAAGGTCAAAGAAGATGTCCTATAACCTTCAAGTTTACGGTTTACCTTAAAGATAAAACGGCGCCTCGAAATCTGGGAACTGAAACTTTTTGGTATTTTTACGAATAAATTAGTAGATTTCGTTCATAAAACAACCCTAAAGATGTTATATAACCTAAAACCTTGAAACCACAACGTTTCTAAGCCCGAAAGCTCTGATACCAATTGTAAGGTCGCTAGATCTTGGTTCGATAACGGATTATCTTTAAGGTATTGAGGTGCGGAATCCCTCAATACTTTAGGTTTAGGCTTATATAACTTTGCTATTAATTAACAAGCTTCGTTTTGATATTAACTAGGTTAAACACTCAAAATCGAGCCTATATAATAATAGCCTTTATATCTGCACGAAAAACGAGGAGAATAATTAAATATTTGCTGTGTGTAATAATGGCACAGATACCAATAAATGAGCAGAATTTAAATATATATATCTGGTTCAACCTGCAGCCCATGGGCCTGCGAGTCCAGATGACTGCGAACCTAGATCTCAAATCGCAGTGGAAAGCTGCGAGTCCAGATTGGTCTGCGAACTGAGATCTCATCTCGCAGGTTATTAGACCTGCGAGTTGACTTCTCATTTCGCGATTTTGACTTTAACTTGAAATCGATACTTGTCTAATAACATTTAACAAATAATAATAACAAGTTAATATCATATATATACGAGTCTAAACCAACATTACAAGTTTGACAATAAATACACTAGTCCTATTACAAGCTAGATCTGTTGTTACAATAACATGTCCCAACACATCAATATAATCAAATCTCTTATAGATCATTGATGTTGATGCACTGTTGGTATTGGAATCATTTAAGTTAATAGAAGTAACAGGTTTCCAAATCCAACTGATGTTAGACATAATTGCAGCATTATTTGGTTTAACAGTAATAACTCTGTTAACAGTACTAATTTTCCTAGCAGTATTAACTTTGTTAATAGTATTAACTCTGTTAACAGTATTAACACGTCTAGCAGTATTAAGTTTGTTAACAGTATTAACTTTGTTAGCAGTGTTAACTTGTTTAGCAGTATTAACTGTTAATGCTGTTTTTGTAGTCTTTCTACTGTTGACTTTAGTAGTTAGTACTGTTGCATTAGATTGTACTGCAGCAGTTCTAACTATATTTATCTTGGCTTTCATCTTTCTGATAGCACTAACAGAGTTAATTTTGGATTTAAAATTGACATGATTAACCCTGTTTAATGTTGTCCATGCTGGTCTTACAATCCTGTTATGATTATAGTAGCAGTCATATTGAAGATGATTAGTGCTTCCACAAATAAAACAAGCTTTTTCTTTAAATATAGAGAAATTTTGCCCCAATTTATGTGAAATCATCTAATTCCAGTTTCTCTGATTTCCCCTAGGCAATCTGATTATGTCCATTATTGCTTGTTTTGCACTTACAGTAAGTACTGCTACTTTCCTTAGTTTTGCTAACTTTAATTATTTTATTCCAGTGATGATTAGCTTCAACTTTTCTTAGTTTTAGTTCTAAATTAGCTTTATGATGAAATAGAATTTTCCCTTCTACTAATTTATCACCTCTAATGACAGTAGCCATCTCCTTAAGTGTTTCCTTTTCATTATCTCTTGATGATTCAGATTTAATGGGTATAATTTCTATCTTTTTATTTTCAGTTTCAACCTCATTATCATCAGATACCCAGCTAGCTATCTCTACCCTATCTAAATCAATTTGATTCTCAGTTAAACTCTTAGATGGGTCTACCTTAATTACATCAACTGGAACATTTTACTTCAAAATATTAATATCAATGTCTGATTTAGGAGGAAAATATTTGTTGTTGTAAGGTGGAGGAACATCATTGTAACCTAGTCCAGTTTTAAGTTTATCATGAATCTGGGACTTAATTAGGTTCTTAACATTTGAGATGCATTTTCTAAGTCATTAACTTTCGGTTTTATGCTATCTCTTTCATTAGTTACAGTTGCTAGTTCCTGAGTCAATTCCTCAACTTTGTCTTTCAAGCAGTCTCTCTCCCACCTAGCATATTCAATATCATAAATATATTGTGATTCATTCTTTTGATATGCTTTAATCTGTTGTTCTAGATTTTCAATAGATGCTATTGTGCTTCTATTCCTAACTTCCCATTTTTCAAGTTCACCACATATCATTAAGTTATGATCTATATAGTGTTTAACAGTTTTCTTACATATAGATGAACATAATTTATTTTTTACCTCCTTCGGAACTTCAGTGGAGGTTTCTTTTTCAGAGATGGCCATACGTGCATGATTCTGAACTTCTTGATCAGCCTGATCATGAACTTCTTGATCAGCCTGATCACTCCAGTCAAAACTAGAACCATTTTGAGAGACAAATGCTGTTGAGTTTGATGTATTCTGGATAGGTATGCTTCTTCTCTGCACACCATTCTGTCTTGTAGCTCTCTGATCATGCTCTTCAGATCTTCAAGAGCTTCTGCATTCCCTAGCAAAGTGTCCCAATTTGTGACACTTGTAACATTCAACTTTGCTCTTGTCAAACCCAGCTCCATCTTCTCTTTTGTATGCAAAGTTATTCCTTCCAGTCCTTTGCATAAACCTTTTGGCTCTTACGGTCAACATTGCCATTTGCCATTTAATATCCATCTCTTCTAAATCATCTGGATTCACTTGCTCTGATTCTTCCTTAGTTAATGAGGAATTTATATGACTAGCATAGAATGCTTCCAGTATATGATCAGAACTTGGATCTTGTGCAGTTGATCCATATTGTGCTGAAGTAGAGTCAAAGTGATTTGAGTTTTGATTATGAGATGTACCCATGGAGATGAATGCAGCATTATTTGTACAACCAGTTGCTTGCTTTTTGCTTTCCACCTTTGATGCAAATGATCTTAAATCATTATATAAATCATCTAGTTCCTTTTCATCAAGGTCATTACCTTGTCTCAGAGCCACTGTGCACATAGTCCATTCATCACCTAGAGATCTTAAAAATTTTCTGTTAAGATCATCTTTATCAATCTTAACATTGTGATTTTCAAGATCACCAACTAGCTTTGAGAATCAGTCAAAAGTCTGAGTTAAAGTTTCAGTCTTTACTGAGTTAAAGTTCTCAAACTGTTGTTTGAGAATAGACCTTTGAGTCTTCTTTGTGCTGTCATTCCCATCAAATCTTTTAGCAATTGCGGTCCATAGTTCTTTGGCATCAACACACTTCTCAAACCTTCTTTGATATTCATTGGGAATGGACATTAATAATGTACTTAATGCCTTCATCTCAATTGCTCTTTCTTTTCGTTCAGCATCAGTGGTTGGAAGAGATCTGGGCTGCCTTACACCGTCTACACCAATAAAATATTTTGTCCCATTCTCTATCACCTCCCACATCATATAATCAGTAAGCAATATATATTGCTTAATTATGTTCTTCCACATGTCATATTCAGTGGGTTTGAGCATAGGGATCTTGTTAACTTGAATTCCATCTGTGTTTTCTGAAGTCATCTTGAATCGATTGAATTTTCCTAATCAAAACTGACTTAGCTCTGATACCACTTGTTAGGATCGGTGTGATCTTAATCTTAATACTAGTTTTGATTAATTATCAAGAAACTTGTGGAATAATACTTGATAATCTTAAGAGCAATTCATAGAAAATATAACAATCAAAACGCTCCAATATTATTATCAAATAATACGAATACACAATTTGTATTAGGTTTTACACCTTGAAGCTATGCATACACATCTATTCTATAGGATCTCTATTTATATCACCATAGAGTCCTGAACAAGATTTCCTTTATACTAGGAAACTATCTAACAAACTATTCTATCTGTTACCATAATTACAATATACGTAAACAGTATAAACAATGTAACAGTACAAACTTATAATAACAGTACTAACTACTTGAAGACAATATTAATACTAAAACAGTATTAACTTTGTAGCTCAGCAGTATTAAGTCTTCATAGCAGTACAAACTCTGATATCAGCAGAAACTCTTGTAGTCAGTAGAAACTCTGAAGCAGTATAAACGTTGAAGCAGTACTAACTCTGAATCAGTACAAAGTCTTCAATCAGTAGAAACTTGTAAGCTCAGTACTAACTTCCATCAGTATAAACTGATTTGAAAGTCCCTTTTGAACGGATCCAAACGGGATTGCAACGTGTATTAGTTTGTTGAATGGTATAATACACTAAAAAACAACAAAACAAATGAAATGTAAGTGTTTAAGATGTATATTCGTATGTATTCGAAGATAGCACAGTATATTCGAATATATCAGATTCAAAAAGCGTGCCAATGAAATATTACAAGTTTGTTTATATAGTCAGCTAAGTTCGTACGAACTTCGGTGGTTCTAGGTTCGTACGAACTTACCATGTTCGTACGAACATCCTAGGTTCGTACGAACATATAAGTTCGTACGAACTTACAATATAACAAACAAAAAGCTTAAGTTAGTTAACAAATACATATATTAACTATCAAACTAATTACAAAACTAACTATTACATTACAAGAGCTGTTGTCACAAAACATGCACCAACAGACTACCCCTTGACAATAGCTCTATCTGTCTTCAGTCTTCTGGCTCTGTCGAATCTTGATTCTCGATCAACTCTGTCGACTATAAGCTTTTCTCAACGCACACTTTCACGACCTTTTGATATCTTCCCCTTCATGCCTCCAACTGTCTCTGTATAAGATATTGTTTGCATGAACCTTCATCAGATCGTCCTTAGAGAAGTTTACCAGATGTAAACTGTCATATACTCTAAGCAGCTCCTTTCCTTCACAATCTTCCATTACTGCTTCAGCAGTGTTGTTGTCCACGTACCACCACTTCAGATTATCAAGAATGTTCTGTGGCATTCTCTTCAACGGAACCCTCTTCAAGCATTTGACTGGTCTGTAGACCATCTTCATACACGCCTTGTTAGAGATAGGATCAATCCTGGTCAGATCAGGAACTCTTTTTTCCGGCTTTGGCTTTAAAATTTCGAACTTATTTGATCTTCCTTCACGCTTTAATATTCTTTCTAAAGCATGAGCGTAAGGATCATCGCCAATATTTACCAAGTCTAGCCAGGCTAGCTCCTTCAGTTCAATCTTCGGCAACGAGCTAAAGGTCTTCAGTTTATTCTTCAAGTATTGAATCCCATCATATCTTTTTAGTATGAATAGCTTCAGATCGCTGTCATAAAACCAACTTATGATTCCTCGCTTCAACTCGCCCGATCCTCTGACTCTGATGTCACCTTTATATTTGATTTCCGGTTCCTTTTCTACCTTCTTGAACCATAACTTCTTTAACTCTTCTCGAGTTGGTTCAACTTCTTCAGAATCTGATTCAACTTCAGGAGCTGAGTCATGCTCCAAGTTGATCACTTTCTCAACAGCTTCATCCTCAACAACTACTTCATTTACCGGTTGCTTTGACACTATAAATTCATCAATATCAGTATCGTCATCTGGAATGATTTCATCATTTGATTTCCAGTCTGCAACCTCCTTATTCAAGATCTCTCCTTCCTCTAACTCTGATCCCTCACTATCAAAATCATCCAAACCAAGCAACGCTTTGATAGTATCAGACTCTGTTAGATTCACTGGAGTTTCTTTAGTTCCGCTCCCACCAGCCTTCTCAGTTTCATTTTCATTCTTCTTTGCACCCCATCTAGATGGTTCAACCTCTTTTTGAGACTTTGTTGCACCTTGCTCAGTCTCGCTCCCACCATCACCTTGACCAGACTCCCCCTGTGCCACAGCTGCACCTTGCTCTCTAGATGAAGAGCCAGGCAGCTCACCTTCTTTATCAGCTTTAAATCTCAGTTCATCCTCCCTGCACTCGGGCAATTGACTCCCCCTAACTGACTGGCACTTCAGGCGATAGAGAGTGATCTCATTCAGCCTTACTTGCTCCTCCAGTTTATCATTAAGCTTGATTAGTTTGTCATTCAAATCAGCTAAGATCTGAATACGACGCTCATGATTGTCAACAAGACCAATCAGAGACGTAACAGTATCGGTTAGGTGTGTGATCCGCCCTGAAGATATTCATACTTTTTCGGATCAGATAAGCTTGCAGTCGGGTCGGGTATAGTCTGGGTGGGTGGAGTTTGTAGGTCCTTGGGGTCTGGATCTACGAGATATTCAAGTATAAACAAGTGCGGAATCCTTGAATATACCTAACGATAATCAACGATTATACACGAATACGTAAAGAACACTAATAAACACGTCTTTATTGAATATAACCAATCTTTACATTCAATCAAGACTAAACCTCTCAAACAAACGTTTTCTCTCTCACACAAGACAACTGAAAATCTGCTCTCCAAACTTATTTTTAAATTCGTACGAACATGAACATATATTGAGCTCAAGTTCGTATGGGCTGGGCCCTACGAACTTAGCCCATGTCCAGGCCCATACGAACTTAGGTAAGTTCGTACGAACTTAGACAAGTTCGTATGTCTAAGTTTGTATGTCCTAAGTTCATATGTATCTAAGTTCGTACCTACTTTAAGTTCGTACGAACTTACATACCTACTTAGACAAACTTAAACTTTTACAATTACAAAGATAAACAAAATGACTAATTACAAAACTAAAAGTTGTTGTCACACAAGATGTACCAACAGAGTTGTAGGTGGAGCAGTGATTGGAGTAACTGATGGTAGAGTTGGTGGGGTTGTAGTGGAAGTAATAGGTGGTTCGGTAGTAGGTGGTGGTTGAACTGTGGGTAGAGTGACAGGTGGTGATGTATAAGATATTATTTGAGGAGCCGCACCACCCTCTCTTATAACCACACCTGTTGGACGCTGGCGCTTACGAGCTCACACCATGTATTGCTCGTCCTCAGACTCTTCATCAGGACCTCCAGGGACATAGTCATCGTCCTCTTTGACCTTTCTCTTGCCTTTCTCCTTTTACCGGGCGGCCTGGGGGTCAAGTAACACCCCTTAGAGCCCTGGAAACCGATCACAGGTCGGTCCGAATCATCATCGTCATCACCATGATCATTATCATCATCAACATCATCATCAGTCTCAGTTGCCTCAGAATCTTGAGCATCAGTTTTTGCAGCTTCATCAGCAGGCGGAGACCCTACTGCATCCTCAGTGAAATAGGAGTCAATCTCCTTGATGAGTTCATTATAATCAGGCCTTGAACTGGTGGCCTTAGCACTTGGGCCAGCTCCGCTCTGAAGAACATCTCTGACCAAACCTTCAGCAACAGCAACGTCAACACGCTCTCCCTCAGCAGGGTACTCTATTTGGTGCAGGATGTCTTCAGCAACCTCCTGTGGTGGTGCAGTAGAAACCACTTCTTCTTGTACAAGGGACGGCCCTGGTTCAGGAATCTGAACCTCTACAGCTGCTTGGGGCGGGGGCACATCCAACTAACCATCATTTAGTGGTGCCTGATAAGTAGCATCAATAATGGCCCCAAACAAGGGCACGACCTGAGGCCTATCAGCAACAGCTCGACGTTTGTTGTGACTCAGGCAATGGCCGAAGATCTTCTTATCGACCGACATCAAATGAACAACCGGAGCTATAGCCGGAAGATTTGGAATCAACGCATTTATCACCATCATAACAAACCGGGGGTATAATATAAACTGATCCTTCACACTCCCCTTGATTTGTTGAACCATCTCGTCAAAGAAATACAGTGAGAAACAGTAGGGTTTGTTGTATAGGAGAGATATCATCCCCGATTGCATCTTATGGTTCATAGTATCGAACCCTGCCTTCTTCGGACCGAAAGATACCAGCAGTATATGCATCAGGTACCGCCACTGGCCGTACACCAGACTCTTGGTGTATTGGGTGTGGGTAACATCTCCCACATAACCCATACGTTGAAACGCGCCAGCGCGCATCTCAAGAGGAAATGTTGTTGGGCCGTCTTCCTGAACTTTACAAAACCTGCCTCAGAAACTCGGTAGAAAACTGAATATCGACTCCATTGATGGTAGCCCTTATCACAGGTGGCTCAGGCTCACAGTCATGTACAGCTGTCGCCCAGAGCGCATAAGAAACTCCAGCATGCCTCGAAATGGTTCTGTGGCCGGATTGGCAAGATAAAAAGAAACCGCCACATTGTGCTTGTTGAAAAACTCACGCACTTGATCAGCCATTTCTGCAAAGATAAACACAAACACACCAAAAATAGATAATAATAATAATGTTAGTTATTAGACATAATTAATTTAGAGCCCTGCAAGCAAGATTCAACGATTAACACAAGCCTAAAAAGATTATCATTTTAAAATTTCAAAGTTCGAACCAAAGTAGGTTCGTACGAACTTACTGTTTGACCAAGTCAAACTTAAGTTCGTACGAACTTACATTGGCTAGGTTCGTACGAAGCTGTAAGTTCGAACGCAAGTACTCAAAAAGCATTTTCAAAATTTTGTAACAAAAACGCAATCAGGAACTTAGAAAGGGTGCGCCTATATGCGTATATCATATTGCAACAACAACACATCAATTTTAACCATAAACACTTTCCAGATTTTTAATTTTAAGTTATTTTTTTATAAAACCTAAATAAAATAAATTTGTTTATGATTATCGGTCCAAATCATGTAAAAGTCACTTACAAAGATTCAGTATATGATAGTGATGAAGTCTAACGGAGTGGAATTGTTAAACAAAGTCCAGATTTTGAGTTTAATTTGAAAATGAATAAACCAAAGCTAAGTTCGTACGTAGGTTCGAAGGATCTGGGTATGTTCGTACGAATATAAAGTTTAGGGTTTGAGAATGAGAAAAGTTTGACTGAGTTGGACCCTTTTATACCCCAAGTCTAAGTTCATACGAACCTAGACTTCGAACATACCCTCTAAGTTCGTACGAACAAAATGTAAATAATTCCCATAAACGAAGAACTTTTATTGATTTATTTATCTAAACAATTTAAAATAACATAAAATATAAAAATGCGAATATTAAATTGTTCATATTTTGAAACGTACAATCTTTTTGAGAGTGTCACTGATACAAAGATCGAATTAACCATGATGAGAACAAATACACAGTTAGGAATTTTCGTTTATTCCTTTGTTATTATTGTAGTATATTATATATCACTACGATTATCGGTATTATTGTCCACTTAAACATTTGACAGACATAATTTTCAAGTACAATTTTGATTATTGTTCACGATTTCCTATGTATCCTACATTTGATATACCCTTAGAATCTAGAAAGTCAAGAATATCATGTATCGGATATTTTTCATGTTTTATTTCATCTTTAAAGTCAAGTCATTTTATTTTAACAGCAATGTACAAAGGTACATGTTTCAGCTATAAGACAAGACTAGGGTTAGAAACAAACAAATCTAAAATCAAACCAGAGGTGACAGGTCTGTACTTTTGTACAACAGAGCGACATAGTTTGACTAGAGACCTTGAAAACGTTATGTCACACCCCGCCAAAATCAAATTGAGTTAAGTGCGGAAAAACGGGGCGTGAACGCGATTAGTTATCTAACTAATCAAGAGCATATGATTATCAACGGAACATAATATTAGAATGCCATATATTGTTTTATAGACGTTGCGACTTAACCAGTCGCCAAAAGTATTAGTGTTATCAAAATAACAGTAGTTTAGAGATTTCACAAATATAACTAAAACCCGTTTATAGTAATACAATAGAAATCCCTTAAGTATTTCCCAAAAATGGCATCCTAACTTCATAGGTAGGCGAGGTCCCTTACGTGCATGCAATTCTTACATGATTGCTAATTCTCTGAAAAACATAGTAAAAAGGTCAACAAAATTGTTGAGTGAAATCCACAGGTTTAAGGTTCAATTATTAAACCAAGAGTTTAGTAATGTTCCACAAATCATATCGTGTCAACCATGCCCAAGAGTACGATGATATACAGTTTAAACAATAAATAGCTGATGGTGATCCCCTGAAGGTTTGCGAGACCTTGCAAGTTAAAGTGACGAAACCTAGGCCTATAACCAAACCACGACTTTTATTGTTTTTGTCTGGGACCATTAAAATATACGCTCTTCGTCTCGACTTATAGTCGGTAGTTAGCATGACTAACAAAAGTGGGATGGATGTCATCCCAATAGTACTATTCACATATTCGGTGGCTAGCGTCATCTAGCTAATGGTTACAGTTTGTAGTCATGAGGACTTCTATGCACTACAACTAGTTTAACGTAGGTTCGCACAAGGATTCGTTGTCATTTTTATATGTAAACAGTACATATATTTTTCACCCCAAATTTAGAAAGCAGTAAAATAGGGGCTGTGAACTCACCTGAGTCCGAGCGTGCTAGCAAAACAGTTTTATATAATTGTCCAAACAAAGTCTCTTAGCGCCCTAAACGCAAGAGTTTATATCAATACATGTAGACGACTCAATAGTCAGTCTATGCCAATTGTTCACTCAACTAGGTTTATAAATTTCTATCGACGGGCTTGAATATCATGTAACGTTATTTCAAATGAAAACGACACGTAGTGATCCTTATTAGTTTTCAAAATATTAAAACTTGTTTAAGTCAACGTTATAATACCTTTGTATACGCATTATATAATTAACGCGAATTGTTGATTTCTGGTATATATATATATTCACATATCTATATATATATTTTCAATATCGTTATAATACTTAGACGTTATATATATACATACTCATAAGCACATATATATATATACATATATAATTATCCGTCGTTGTGATACTTGATCAATATATATATATATATACTCATATATGTACATATATATATATTAATGTCGTTATAAGTTTTTATAATTGACTTTTTATACTTTTGTCGTTATAATATCGTCTAAGTCGTTTTAACACCGTTTTTAACCTAACCTTTGGGTTTATCGGGTTTTAATCGTACAAGTCTCGTTTTTAATACTTTAAGCCATAGATTATACTTAATTACCTTTTATTTTATTGATTTCATGAATTAACCCATAACTTAGGGATTTTATGCCTTTAGTCCCTAAATTTCATATTTTAGCGTTTCTAACTCAAGGTTTCGGTTTTAATCCACATTTAATATCTAAGTCTTGGTTTTCAAATTTTAATTTATGGATTTATCTATATTACATTTAAACTTACTGATTTTAATACCTTAGTCCTCCAATTTACGGATTTTGCATTTTAGTCCTTATAGTTCCATTTATCTCATTTTTAACACAAAAACTTTGGTGATTTAAGGTTTAACAACCTAGATCTTGTTCTAATACTTAATTTATACTTAAATACATGAGATCTACTGATTTTTATAGTAAAAGTCCATAATATATGATTTTTATCCTTTTTGTCCATTTTAGTTTTCATTTGTCCATTTTTACCAGTTTTTGTCCAGAATTTAGTCCTTTTTGGCTACGATTTTGATTAGTCAAACAAGCTTAGATTTTTACAACATGTTACCCTATGTCTTAGCTTTCCAAAAATATAAGGTTCATAATTTTTGGTCACGTTTAAGGGGTTCAAACATGTTTAATACTACACAAACGTCCAACAGTACCCTTTCTGGACAGTTGGTCAAAGATCTGTTTGTACACGGAGTTATACTTACTTTCACAGAGTGTAATCATACTACTTTGAAAGCTAACACAATATGTGACTTGTAGGAAAAATAATCACTTCATTTAGATCCGTGGTTTGAAAGTTATGACCTTCTAAAGTTGGGTCAGTTTCTGACTTTTAGGAACAGCTTGTACACCTTGGTTTAAAAATACGTTTTGAAGTACCAATACTTGTCTAAAAATTATGAAACCGGTGGGGTTGGAAAGCTAACACTTTAAACTTAATTTTAGGCTCAAGAAACACTACATTTGGTTAATTTTTGACCGAGTTATTTAACTCCAAAGTTGACCAATCTTTCTGTCGTTTTCAGTTTTGTTGTTTAAGAGTTTGTTTTGGTTCTTTTTAGCAAAATTTTGTTATAACCCATACAAATACGACTTTTTAAGTTTACTACTAGCAAGAGTGAACATCTAAACATATTCTAACTATTATATAAGCATTTTAATAAGAGATCTAAAGAGTTTATAGTGGAAACTTCCTTACAATGCACTAAAAAAGCAAATTTGAGCAAAGTGGAAGTTGTGAATGAGCTTCTAGCTTCCAATCCTTGGGTTTTTGAGTTGTTCTACTTAGAAATGAAATGTGATGAAGAGTACATTTTTGAGAGTAAAAATGGCATAAAAAGAGAGTTTTAGTGATGGTGGTTCATGGTGGATCAATGGTGGTTGAAGGGTGGATGTAGGGTGATTGTTTGATGAAGTTTGAACAAGATGAAGGAGGTGTTTGGGGCTGCTATTTTTCAGCAAGTGGAGAGCAGGAAAAGAGGGAGAGTAGCTGCAGAAAACGTGGAGTTTGAAAGTGTGTTTTCCTCTCAATTAATATGCCAACTTTAAGATCTTGCAAGAATCCAATATCATAGTATTATTATTATATTGGATAAGGGATGGAGCTTGGAGTGTTGGAATGATTTTAGCAAGATGGGGTGGTGGTTGTGGAAAAGAAACGTCTGGGAGTCAAGGGAGTCAAGGAAATGAGTGGCTATCTTTGACTTTTGATAAAGCATGTCAAGGTAGTTTATTATGTAGATATTATAGTAGTTTAAGTTAAGTCTTGCTTAATTAGGTGTAATCCTACAATTAGGTTAATTTAAGGTGATTAAGGTAATTCAATGTTAATTAGTTAATTGAAAGTTGTTTCGACAATGTACGTATGTTACGATTTTAATTCGTATAAATAATGGCGTATTCGTAAAAACCGTTGTGCTCAATTTTAAATTGTGTATGCGTTTGTTCGATTATCCAAAATTGTTATGTTTTTAATCTAGCACAATAATATAGTATAATAACTACTATTTAATTATCAATAGATTTACGTTAATTATGAAAGTTATCACCAACGTTCGCAGTTGTCGAAAGTCATCCGATTTAAATCGCGCAATTCTAAATAATTACGTAAATGTAATGCGTCATGCATTATAGTAAAGTGCACTAAAATGTGCAACGTGGGCGTGTGCTAGACTTATCTCATTTTAAATCAAATCAATTTTAATTACGAGGGAATTAACGTAAGAATGGATGTTAATTGTGTACGGAAATATACCGGTTTTCGAGGTTTGTCACAAGTTATTCTTGTTTCGCGGTCGAGTTTGTTCTAGTTTTAGGATACACTGACTGAATCTAGATCAGCATGTTTCAAGATGTAGTAGAAGAAACAGTTAGTGAACCCCCCAGATGATTTAATTTTATTTTATATCCAATATCAAGCATTCATGTACCATCTATCTCCTAAGAATCAAGACTTAAGTCGTACATCTAAATAAGGATTTCACAAAAAAATCGTATTATATAATATAGTTTAAGTATTTGAAAACCATTTTGCCGAATGCCTACCCATACATCGTGAAGTGAAGCTATTAAATACTTTGTATTTTAAGTACATTTACTGTGTATGTTCTACATCTTAAAGCCACACATATAAAATTCTAAGCATGGGTAATGATTTCATCATTTCTTTGCAACAAATACAGTGACCCTCAATTTTTTTTATTATTTTTGCAAAGATAAAAATAAAATAAACTAAGAAATAGAAATATACTAAGTTCTTTGTGGGAAAAATTTACTCTGGATTTCTCATCCCATTTAGTTGGATTAATAGCTCAAACCAAGACCTATCAAATGCCTTGGTATAAAGGTCGGCTAGATTGTCATCAATGGGAACCTTAACTAACTTAATCAGGTGTTTTTCAGCACAGTCACGAATAAAATGATGTCTAATTTCAATATGTTTCGTCTTATTATGCTTAACCGGATTATTAGTTATAGACATGGTCGATTGATTATCAATCATATCAATCATAATAGGGGTATTGGTAAAGTTCAAACCATAGTCACGCAGTTGTTGTTCTATCCACAACACTTGTGAACAACAACTACCTGCTGTTACATACTCAGCCTCACAGGTTGAGGTAGCGACCGAGGTTTGCTTCTTACATTGCCATGAGATAATGCGACCACCTAGTAATTGACAACCACCCATGGTTGATTTCCTGTTCAAGTTGCAACCGCCATAATCTGAGTCTAAGTCAAAATTGCCTCCAGAAGGATACCAAAGACCTAACTTTGATTTTCCCTTTAGATATCGCAATATTCTCTTTGCTGCCTTCATGTGTGACTCTTTAGGATTCGATTGAAACCGAGCACACAAACAAACTGCAAACATTATGTCCGGTCTAGAAGCAGTCAAATACATGAGAGAACCGATAATGGCCCGATATTGAGTCGGATCCACATCTTCAATACTCTCTGTATCTGGTCCGAGACTATGATTCAGTTGAATCGGAGTGCCATAAGATGAACTATCTTTCATATTGAAACGAGAAAGCATTTCATGCACATATTTCGTCTGATGAATGAAGAATCCCTCCTTATTTTGATCAACTTGTAATCCTAAGAAGAAGTTTAACTCACCCATGGCACTCATCTCGAATCGCCGCTTCATCACTTGTTCAAAATCTCTGCACATATTCTCGTTAGATGACCCAAATATGATGTCAGCAACGTAGACTTGTACTAGTAGGAAATCATCCTTTTTCCACTTGATGAACAATGTACTATCTATCTGTCCTCTCTTGAACCCATTGTCCAAAAGATAGGTAGATAGAGTCTCATACCAAGCCCTTGGTGCTTGATGCAGTCCATACAAAGCCTTTTCCAATTTATAGACTCGGTCTAGATGGTATGGATCACTGAACCCCAGAGCTTGTTGGACAAACACTAGTTCCTGAAGTTTACCATAAAGAAAGGCACTCTTTACGTAGAGTTGATAGACTTTTATTCTTTTATGTGCAGTATATGCTAGAAACAATCGAATTGCTTCTAGCCTTGCAACAGGTGCGAACACCTCTGTATAGTCAATCCCTTCCTGTTGGTGAAATCCCTGAACTACTAGCCTTGCCTTGTTTCGAATAACAATTCCCTTATCATCACGTTTTCACTTAAACACCCATTTGGTGCCTATTGCATATTCTCCCTTGGGTAGATCAACTAGCTCCCAAACTTTGAGCTTCTTGAATTGTGCAAGTTCCTCTTGCATAGCTTCTACCAATGAGTTATCCTTGAGAGTCATTTAAACATTTTCGGCTCTAGTTAAGATATAAAACAACTGTACAGGCACTTATTGTCACACCCCGATAAAATCGTTTCACGAGTAACAAGTGCGGAAGCTCGGGGGCGTGACGAGAACGATCAATAAGCGTATGATTATCGCAAACATATAATTAGAATGCCATACATAGTTTGATTCAACGGTTACATATTCATTGTATTCCCAAGAATGATAGATATTTAACAAAAATGATATGATTAACATTTTAATCATAAAATCATAGTTCCAATGTTATCAAAAGTATGGCATCCTATTCATCGTAGTGAGCAAAGGTCCCAAAGTATGCATGCATGATCTTACGTCGTTGCTAATTCCCTGAAAAACATAGTTAAAAGGATCAACAAAATTGTTGAGTGAAATTCACAGGTTTAAGACATCATCATTTAAACCAAAAGTTGGTAATCGTTTCATAAGTCGTTTGTGCCATCCATGGCAAGTAGTACGATGATATATATAGTTTGAAACAATAAGTAGCTAACGGTGATCCCCCGAAGGTTTGCAAGACCTTGCGAGTTAAAGTGACGACACCTAGGCCTATAACCAAACCACGACTTTTAGTTGTTTTTGCCTGGGACCAATAAAATATACGCTCCTCGTCTCGACATATAGTCGGCAGTTAGCATGACTAACAAAAGTGGGAGGGATGTCATCCCAATAGTACTATTCGCATATTCTGTGGCTAGCGTCATCTAGCTAATGGTTACAGTTTGTAGTCATGAGGACTTCTATGCACTACAACTAGTTTAACGTAGGTTTGCACAAGGATTCGTTGTCAGGTTTTCAATCATCGCATGAAATCAGTTTGTATGTAAACAGTACATATGTTTTTCACCCCAAGTTTATAAAGCAGTAAAAAGCAGTAAAATAGGGGCTGTGAACTCACCTGGTAAGCTTTGTGAGTGCTAGCGTTTAAAGAAATAAGTTTGCCCAAAATAGCCTCCTAGCGCCCTATACGCATGAGGTCGTTTGTATAAGTAGATAGCTAACCGCGTATCTATGTTTGTATAGGTAGATGGCTAACCGCTCATCTATGTTTGTAAAAGTAGGTGGCTACCCGCACACCTATGATTGTATAAGTAGATGGCTACCCGCACATCTATGTAAGTAGAGGGCTACCCACCCATCTATGCTAGTTGTTCACTCAACTAGTAAATTAAAAATGTATATTGTTTCGAAAAGTGTACGACCCGTTGGTGATAGTTTTGTATGCATACTTGTATGTTTATTGAAAACATAATTACTTTGCTAATACATTGTACATTTAAGATTTTTAAACCTAAAATGTATATCGTTAGTGAAAACGCGATTATTAAATCGATTAGTAATTTCATTATCATTTATTCAAAACGTGGCGTTTAAATACATTTCTTTATTTGTTCAAGATTGAAAATTGTTGGATTTACAGAGTTTAGTGTTGTTTTCGTTAATGTTGTTAGGCCAAAGTTAGTGTTGTTAACTCACAGTTAGTGCTGTTAGTGTTGTTAAGTCTGTTAGTGCTGTTAGTGCAGTTACCACTGTTAGTGGAGTTACCACTGTTAAGTCACAGTTACCACTGTTAGTGCAGTTACCACTGTTAGTGCAGTTAGTGCTGTTAAGTCACAGTTAACACTGTTAGTGCAGTTACCACTGTTAGTGCAGTTACCACTGTTAGTGCAGTTAGTGCTGTTAAGTCACAGTTAACACTGTTAGTGCAGTTACCACTGTTAGTGCAGTTACCACTGTTAGTGCAGTTACCACTGTTAGTGCAGTTAGTGCTGTTAAGTCACAGTTAACACTGTTAGTGCAGTTACCACTGTTAGTGCAGTTACCACTGTTAGTGCAGTTAGTGCTGTTAAGTCACAGTTAACACTGTTAGTGCTATTTTCATTTTTGAACAGATTTTGCCCCTTTATGACCCTTCTTTGGCTACGGTTTTGACTAGTCAAATGGACTTATTATGTTATGAAATTTTTATCATATATTCCCATATGTCTTAGGTTTACAGAAAAGTAAGATTCATAATTTTTGAACAAGTATAAGGGGTTCAAAACTATTTATTAGTACGCAAAGGTACAGCAGCTATTTTTCTAGATAGTTGTTAAGAAAATCATTTGTTTACTAAGTTAGACTCATCTTCACAAAACGTGCCCATACTACTTTTAAAGCTAAGACAAAATGTGACCTTTAGAAAAAAGATTCATCTCTTTTGGATCTATGGATAAAAAGTTATGGTCTCTCAAAGTAGGACCAAATCTCGTCTCCTAAAGACAGATTAGACACATGTTTTTGTAGAATCAGTTTGGGGTATCAAAACTTGTCCAAATTGCATGAGACCACTTGGGTTGGAAACCTAACTCTTTAAACTTAATTTTAGACTCCAGAAACAATAAATTTGGTTAATTTTTGACCGAGTTATTTACTTCCAAAGTCAGTCAAAGTTTATGTCCAGTAAGTTTCTTTGAGTTTTGTGTTTATTTAGTTCTCTTTTAACGAGTTTTCGTCATTAGTAATACATATTTATGTGTATATTAGTTGATTTTAACATAGGAGTGAACATCTAGCATGTGAGTATTTAAAATGAATGAAATGAATAGATCAAGAAGAGTTTCCTTACAAAGCTTTTAGGATGAAATGATAAGAAAAGAAGAGAACTTGAACTTGAATATGATCTTGAACCCCAAAGCTTTTATGAATATGATTTCTAAGCTTTTCTCTTTAAAAGTGGAGGTGAAATGTGATGGAAAGTGAGAGGGAAATTGAGAGAGGAATGTGCAGAATTTTTGGAGAGTAAATGGTGAAGTGTGTATACGTATGTTTCTCCTTGCCTAATGTCTTTCTTAAATGTGAAGCAAGAGGAGGTGGTGATGGGAGGTGCTTAGTCTTTCAATCAATCAAGCAACTAGGCATGTAATCAAGTGTTCTTTGCAAGTGGATGTGGGTTATCAAGCAAGCAAGAAGGTAGGAGGAATGTATGGAAGAGGAGAAGGCAACGTAGACAAGAAGAGAAAGGAAAATCTGCTCATTTGACTTTTTGACCTACTAGCTAGCTAGCTTGGAATTAATTTCACAAGTTAGCTTGCTAGCTTGGATTAATTTGACATGTTAGCTTGCTAGCTTGAGTTAGTTTGACATGTTTAAACTACTTAGTCATTAGTTTAGGTGTTTAGTTTAAGTAGCATAATAATACAAGTAGTTAACTACTAATTATATTCAATAGTTTTTCATCGTTCGGGGAAAAGTTATCACCAACGTTCGTGTTTGTCGGAAGTCATCTGATTAAATCGCGTAATTCTCAATAATTACGTAAACGTAATGCATCAAGCATTAAAGTAATGTGTACCAAAAAGTGAAATGTGGGCTTGTGCTAGACTTATCTCAGTTTAAATCAAGTTTTGATTTTATTAAAGAGGGAATTAGCGTAAGAATGCATGTAAATGGTGTACGGAAAGAGTACCGGTTTTCGAGGGTTGTCACATTCTCCCCCCGTTAAAGAAATTTCGTCCCGAAATTTAAGTTAAGTAGTGCCTTGAGTAACTGGCGTGTTATCAAATAGATGTGGGTACTTCCTCCACATTTCGTCTTCACACTCCCATGTAAACTCTGGGCCGCGTTTCGAGTTCCAACGAATTTTCACTAGTTTAATCCGACTGCGTCGGAGCTTTTGGATTCTTTCGTCCGACACTTCGATAGGTTCCTCCACAAAATTGAGTCGTGTATCGACACAGACTTCGTCAGGAGGGATAATTAAGGATTCGTCGGAAAGACACTTCTTTAGATTACTTACGTGGTGTCGTGAATGCTGCTCAGTTCTTGAGGCAGTTTGAGTTTATAAGCCACGGGACCAATCCTTGCAAGGATTTCAAAAGGTCCTATGTATCTTGGGTTTAGTTTTCCTCGTTTTCCAAAACGAGTTACCCCTTTCCAGGGCGATACCTTGAGTAGGACTTTGTCACCTACTTGAAATTCTAATGGTTTCCGACGGTTGTCGGCATAACTTTTCTGTCGATCTCGTGCCGCTTTTAATCGGATAAGTACTTGAGATATCTTGTCCATTGTTTTTTTTTTTTTTTTTTTTTTTTATTTTTTATTTTTTTTTTTTTTGGACAATCTCTGGGCCAGAAATTTGTGTCACTCAACTTTGCCCAGCAGAGTGGTGATCGGCACTTGCGTTGTATGGACGCTTCGAATGGTGTCATTCCAATACGGGTGTGATAACTATTGTTGTAGGAGAACTCGGTTAGGGGTAAATGTGCATCCCATTTTCCTCCAAAGTCAATCACACATGTTCATAATAAATATTCAAGTGATGGTATTGTTCGTTCACTCTGGCCGTCGATTTGAGAACGGTAGGCAGTACTCATATCGAGACGAGTACCTAATGCCTTTTGTAGGGGTTGCCAGGAGTGAAAAATAAGTCGGCTATCTCTATCCGAGATAATGGGTATAGGTACACCGTGTTTAGAGACTACTTCTCTCAGATAGACTCTAGCTAGTTTATCCATTTTATCGGTTTCTTTTATTGCTAGGAAGTGGGCTGATTTTGTCAAACGATCAACATTGACCCATATCGTGTCAGCTCCAGTTGATGTCTTTGGCAGCTTAGTAATGAAGTCCATTGTTATTTTGTTCCCACTTCCACTGTGGCATTTCAGGTTGTTGTAGAAATCCTGACGGTTTTTGATATTCGACTTTGACTTTTGAACACGTCAGACACTTGCTAACATAAGTGGCGATCTCTCTTTTCATGTTCGGCCACCAATAATATCCTTTGATATCTTGGTTCATTTTGTCAGCTCCTGGGTGTATTGAGTAGTTAGACTTATGAGCTTCGTCCAATATTAACTTGCGCAATTCCTCAACACATGGTACTCAAATTCGGTTCATGAAATATAACGTATCATCCTCTTTGGGTTCAAGTTGCTTCTCCATTCCCCTCAGAGATTCTTCTTCAAGACGTTCGCTAGTGAGAGCTAGTTTTTGTGCATCACGAATTCGTGTATTGAGATTTGTGTGAATGGTCATCTCCAATGCACGCACTCTACGAGGCTTAACTCTTTCCTTACGACTCAGAGCATCAGCTACCACGTTAGCCTTGCCCGGGTGATACTTGATTTCACAGTCGTAATCGTTAAGTAATTCGACCCAACGTCGCTGTCTCATGTTGAGTTCTTTTTGGTCGAAGATGTGTTGGAGACTCTTGTGGTCGGTGTAAATTGTACTCTTGGTACCGTATAGATAATGTCTCCAGATTTTCAGCGCAAATACAACTGCTCCTAATTCTAGGTCGTGAGTAGTGTAATTCTTTTCGTGGATTTTTAGTTGACGAGAAGCATAAGCGATAACTTTTTCGTTTTGCATTAACACGCAACCTAGTCCTTGGTGTGAAGCATCGCAGTAGACAATAAAGTTATCCACTCCTTCAGGTAACGATAGGATAGGTGCGGTACAAAGCTTTTGTTTCAACAATTTGAAAGCGGCTTCTTGTTTCTCGTCCCAAATCAAAACTCTTATCCTTCTGAGTTAAGGAGTTAAGAGATTGGGCTATTTCGGAAAAGTTTTCGATGAATCGACGGCAACAACCAGCTAGACCAAGGAATTGACGTACTTCAGTTGGGGTTTTTGGCGCTTCCCAGTTTTTGATTGTCTCGATTTTAGATGGGTCCACATGGATTCCTTTTTCGTTTATCACATGACCAAGGAAGTGAACTTCTCCCATCCAAAATTCGCACTTAGAGAACTTTGCATATAGCTTCTCTTTCTCAAGTAGCTCGAGGGTTAATTTCAGGTGTTGTTTGTGATCTTCTTTCGTTTGAGAGTATATAAGGATGTTATCAATGAATATGATAACTAATTTGTCGAGATAGAGTTTGCAGACTATGTTCGTAAGGTCCATGAACATAACTGGCGCGTTTGCCAGTCCGCAAGGCATGGCTAAGAACTCGTAATGACCATGGTAAGTCCTATACGCGGTTTTAGGTACATCTTCTTCTCGCATTTTCAATTGGTGCTAACCCGTACGTAGATCGATTTTGAATGTAAGCTAGAACCTTGAAGTAGATCAAATAAATTGTCAATGCGTAGTAATGGGTATTGGTTTTTGATAGTGACTTTCTTTGGATCTCGGTAGTCGATACATATACCCATGGATCCATCCTTCTTCTTCACGAACAAGACCGGAGTTTCTCAGGGTGAAAGGCTCGATCGGATGAATCGTAAGTCTAGAAATTCTTGTAGTTGTGTAGATAGTCCTTGCATTTCTGATGGAGTAAGTCGGTATGGCGAGCGCGCAATCGGTGCGGCTCCAGGTACTAGATCAATATGGAATTCGACTTGTCTCGGGGGTGGTAGTCCTGGAACATCTTCAGGAAACGCTTCTAGGTGATCTCGTGCTATGGGTATGTCGTATATGTGTAGCCCTTCGGGTTTCTTTTCCACAAAGTGCGCCAAAATGTTTCATAACTTTTTCGAAGGTACTTGCTAGCTTTCATGCAAGTAACTATTTTTAGAGCACTCCTCTTCTTTTCTCGTAGGAACTTCGCCTGATGGTAATGGGATTCGTGAAAATTTCTCGAAGCATGGAATTTTGGCACGATTATTGGATAGCCAATCCATTCCGACTATGACATCAAGCTTCCTAGTTTGACACGAAATAAATAAATTTCGAAAGGATGTCCCTCGAGAGTTTAAGGTACACCTTGGTATAACTTCTTTTGATTCGGCTTGTTTTCCATTAGTTAATGCTATGGTGTACTTGGTGTCTAATTTACGAGATTCGATCTCTAAAGGTGATCTAGGTTCGGTAGGCCAAAAGAAAACTTATATATAAGAACGCATCAAGCACCGTACAAAAGTTTGAGACGTTTGTTACAAAATTGATTAAGGTCTACTCCTCATCAACGCCTCAATATATCTTCTTACGTATATATTTATATGTATCCGAAATACCTTCTACTTCTAATCTATTCTAAATTAAGATCATGTGGGTAATAGCGTGCCTCTAGCATGTCGCTATAACGTAGAGACGTAGTGTAGGCCATAGTGTCCTCGGTGGATTGTCGACACTTCTTTTTGATCCAAGGCTTAACTTTTCGTTTCAGATTAGTCACCAGTTTCTTCCAGAAACAAATCCTATCCTTGATTTGAATGAGAATAGGCCTTTTTGCAATTCTCCGTTGTAGTTCATAGGTTTTGCACTTCATTCCGATTTCCCAAACTCGGGCATCCAATTCTGTAGCTTGATCTCTCAATCTTTCATACTCGTCTACAGGGATTATCCCGCCGTTTTGATCCTCGTTTTGATCCTCGACTTCTTCTTCTATTGGAGCAACTATCTCGTCAAGGTATTCGTACTGAATTTGTTCTTCGTGGATCAGATCATTATCGGATCGGTAACCGTTTACAGCTAGGCTTTCCATTTCCTATGATAGAACATCCTATTAATAGTAGTGACAAGATATTCGATCATAAAGATTTTGAGCACATAACACTCCAAAACGTTGAGCGAGTAAACAAAACGTTGTAAAAATAAGTTGTCAAATTGAACCGATATTTTCTACTTGATTTTAAATACGGCAAGTATCATAAGGTTTCCTTGAATCCAAATTGTAATGGTAGGTGGAAAATAATTTTAAATACACGTTGCAAAGTAGAACAGGTTTTCCTCGCACAAAAAGTTTTAATGACTAAACGTCTTGTCACTAAGTAGTCCTATCGTGCTACCCTTTGAATAAAATCACTGGGGTGAGTGGTGCCATTGTCATTGGCGTTGCTATTATCCTTGTTGTTGATTTTCGGGCAATTGTTCCGGTAGTGGTTTGGGTTCCCACACTCGAAACATCTAGCGTTCTGTCGTCTATCATCTCCTTGAATGGGGGGGTTCTTTCTGTAAAACTTAGTTTTATGGCCCCATTTGTTTATAGATACCGCAATGATTACACATGTCCTTGGGGTGTCTTCGACACTATACACACTTTGCGTATTTCTCTTGTACCCTTTGTTCTTGAAGTGATTTTAACGCAGGCCTTCTTGGTCCTCTACTGTTTGTTACTTTGTTGACCATGTCAGTCGTTTCCCTCAATGGCCTCGGCGTTTGTGAATTCTGAGTTTCTTTGGTTGTATATGGCATTATGGCGTCTTGGTGGGTGGCATGATTTAGGTGTTAGTACACGAGGTAAGGGAGCGGTAATGATATATAATGATTCATGCCAACACAAGGAAGCAGAATTCAAGTCATAGTACGTCGCATCTTACATTAAGTAGGAAAACATTTGTATTTAAGTTCTTTACGTAGAACATAATGTGAGTGAATGAGGTTCTTCTATTCTCGTTTACACGAAGTTTCTCATTGCACGATATGCAGTAGGCATAATCGATCGTGCATAATAAAATAACGGGAGTACGTCGATATCCTAGCCCCATCTAGATGTGTCGTACCGTTTTGCAGCATCATGACGTAGGCGTGTAGCTCAAGACGGCTCTTAACGTGTGAGTTGGTCATGACGACCAGTGTAGGTATATCAATTACTTTGAGGGATTTCCTAGTTTAAGTGAATCATAGGTTGTACGCTTACTACATATAACTACTTCCGATCTCCCATCAATTCCTCTTTAATTGTACATAAGTGATCAAGCTATGTTAAATTAAAGTCAGATGATGCAACACCCGAGCTAGTCATACTTAGAAAGAATACTCACAATTTATCGGTTATAGTATAGGCTCCCCTCGTTCGGGTAAGCGCGTAGTTAGGAAAGTTCACCCATTTTAGGTGCGTGTGCCATTTTGGCGAAAGGTTCCACGTCTTATTGACTTCAGGAATTGTGTCACGTGTCGTCGGAGGTAGTGGTGATGATAATGGTGATGTCTCATTACAATCATCGTCAAAGGTTGCTCGAAAGCGGGACGGTAGGTTTTCATATAAGGACGTGTAATGAGGTTTTCGCTATCGCAGTTGGGTTCAGACGAATTCTCATCGATGTTAATCACGAGGATGAAGTAGTCTCCAGTCGTGTAGTGATAATAGTGTTTCCGTACTATAAGGTATAGGTGATGCAAATGCATGAAATGAATGAATGAATGTCCGAGTCCAAGGCTATAGTCTAGGTCTCTAAGACTCCTAGTTCGCTATATCCAATGGCTCTGATACCAATCTGTCACACCCCGATAAAATCGTTTCACGAGTAACAAGTGCGGAAGCTCGGGGGCGTGACGAGAACGATCAATAAGCGTATGATTATCGCAAACATATAATTAGAATGCCATACATAGTTTGATTCAACGGTTACATATTCATTGTATTCCCAAGAATGATAGATATTTAACAAAAACGATATGATTAACATTTTAATCATAAAATCATAGTTCCAATGTTATCAAAAGTATGGCATCCTATTCATCGTAGTGAGCAAAGGTCCCAAAGTATGCATGCATGATCTTACGTCGTTGCTAATTCCCTGAAAAACATAGTTAAAAGGATCAACAAAATTGTTGAGTGAAATTCACAGGTTTAAGACATCATCATTTAAACCAAAAGTTGGTAATCGTTTCATAAGTCGTTTGTGCCATCCATGGCAAGTAGTACGATGATATATATAGTTTGAAACAATAAGTAGCTAACGGTGATCCCCCGAAGGTTTGCAAGACCTTGCGAGTTAAAGTGACGACACCTAGGCCTATAACCAAACCACGACTTTTAGTTGTTTTTGCCTGGGACCAATAAAATATACGCTCCTCGTCTCGACATATAGTCGGCAGTTAGCATGACTAACAAAAGTGGGAGGGATGTCATCCCAATAGTACTATTCGCATATTCTGTGGCTAGCGTCATCTAGCTAATGGTTACAGTTTGTAGTCATGAGGACTTCTATGCACTACAACTAGTTTAACGTAGGTTCGCACAAGGATTCGTTGTCAGGTTTTCAATCATCGCATGAAATCAGTTTGTATGTAAACAGTACATATGTTTTTCACCCCAAGTTTATAAAGCAGTAAAAAGCAGTAAAATAGGGGCTGTGAACTCACCTGGTAAGCTTTGTGAGTGCTAGCGTTTAAAGAAATAAGTTTGCCCAAAATAGCCTCCTAGCGCCCTATACGCATGAGGTCGTTTGTATAAGTAGATAGCTAACCGCGTATCTATGTTTGTATAGGTAGATGGCTAACCGCTCATCTATGTTTGTAAAAGTAGGTGGCTACCCGCACACCTATGATTGTATAAGTAGATGGCTACCCGCACATCTATGTAAGTAGAGGGCTACCCACCCATCTATGCTAGTTGTTCACTCAACTAGTAAATTAAAAATGTATATTGTTTCGAAAAGTGTACGACCCGTTGGTGATAGTTTTGTATGCATACTTGTATGTTTATTGAAAACATAATTACTTTGCTAATACATTGTACATTTAAGATTTTTAAACCTAAAATGTATATCGTTAGTGAAAACGCGATTATTAAATCGATTAGTAATTTCATTATCATTTATTCAAAACGTGGCGTTTAAATACATTTCTTTATTTGTTCAAGATTGAAAATTGTTGGATTTACAGAGTTTAGTGTTGTTTTCGTTAATGTTGTTAGGCCAAAGTTAGTGTTGTTAACTCACAGTTAGTGCTGTTAGTGTTGTTAAGTCTGTTAGTGCTGTTAGTGCAGTTACCACTGTTAGTGGAGTTACCACTGTTAAGTCACAGTTACCACTGTTAGTGCAGTTACCACTGTTAGTGCAGTTAGTGCTGTTAAGTCACAGTTAACACTGTTAGTGCAGTTACCACTGTTAGTGCAGTTACCACTGTTAGTGCAGTTAGTGCTGTTAAGTCACAGTTAACACTGTTAGTGCAGTTACCACTGTTAGTGCAGTTACCACTGTTAGTGCAGTTAGTGCTGTTAAGTCACAGTTAACACTGTTAGTGCAGTTACCACTGTTAGTGCAGTTACCACTGTTAGTGCAGTTACCACTGTTAGTGCAGTTAGTGCTGTTAAGTCACAGTTAACACTGTTAGTGCAGTTACCACTGTTAGTGCAGTTACCACTGTTAGTGCAGTTACCACTGTTAGTGCAGTTAGTGCTGTTAAGTCACAGTTAACACTGTTAGTGCAGTTACCACTGTTAGTGCAGTTACCACTGTTAGTGCAGTTAGTGCTGTTAAGTCACAGTTAACACTGTTAGTGCTATTTTCATTTTTGAACAGATTTTGCCCCTTTATGACCCTTCTTTGGCTACGGTTTTGACTAGTCAAATGGACTTATTATGTTATGAAATTTTTATCATATATTCCCATATGTCTTAGGTTTACAGAAAAGTAAGATTCATAATTTTTGAACAAGTATAAGGGGTTCAAAACTATTTATTAGTACGCAAAGGTACAGCAGCTATTTTTCTAGATAGTTGTTAAGAAAATCATTTGTTTACTAAGTTAGACTCATCTTCACAAAACGTGCCCATACTACTTTTAAAGCTAAGACAAAATGTGACCTTTAGGAAAAAGATTCATCTCTTTTGGATCTATGGATAAAAAGTTATGGTCTCTCAAAGTAGGACCAAATCTCGTCTCCTAAAGACAGATTAGACACATGTTTTTGTAAAATCAGTTTGGGGTATCAAAACTTGTCCAAATTGCATGAGACCACTTGGGTTGGAAACCTAACTCTTTAAACTTAATTTTAGACTCCAGAAACAATAAATTTGGTTAATTTTTGACCGAGTTATTTACTTCCAAAGTCAGTCAAAGTTTATGTCCAGTAAGTTTCTTTGAGTTTTGTGTTTATTTAGTTCTCTTTTAACGAGTTTTCGTCATTAGTAATACATATTTATGTGTATATTAGTTGATTTTAACATAGGAGTGAACATCTAGCATGTGAGTATTTAAAATGAATGAAATGAATAGATCAAGAAGAGTTTCCTTACAAAGCTTTTAGGATGAAATGATAAGAAAAGAAGAGAACTTGAACTTGAATATGATCTTGAACCCCAAAGCTTTTATGAATATGATTTCTAAGCTTTTCTCTTTAAAAGTGGAGGTGAAATGTGATGGAAAGTGAGAGGGAAATTGAGAGAGGAATGTGCAGAATTTTTGGAGAGTAAATGGTGAAGTGTGTATACGTATGTTTCTCCTTGCCTAATGTCTTTCTTAAATGTGAAGCAAGAGGAGGTGGTGATGGGAGGTGCTTAGTCTTTCAATCAATCAAGCAACTAGGCATGTAATCAAGTGTTCTTTGCAAGTGGATGTGGGTTATCAAGCAAGCAAGAAGGTAGGAGGAATGTATGGAAGAGGAGAAGGCAACGTAGACAAGAAGAGAAAGGAAAATCTGCTCATTTGACTTTTTGACCTACTAGCTAGCTAGCTTGGAATTAATTTCACAAGTTAGCTTGCTAGCTTGGATTAATTTGACATGTTAGCTTGCTAGCTTGAGTTAGTTTGACATGTTTAAACTACTTAGTCATTAGTTTAGGTGTTTAGTTTAAGTAGCATAATAATACAAGTAGTTAACTACTAATTATATTCAATAGTTTTTCATCGTTCGGGGAAAAGTTATCACCAACGTTCGTGTTTGTCGGAAGTCATCTGATTAAATCGCGTAATTCTCAATAATTACGTAAACGTAATGCATCAAGCATTAAAGTAATGTGTACCAAAAAGTGAAATGTGGGCTTGTGCTAGACTTATCTCAGTTTAAATCAAGTTTTGATTTTATTAAAGAGGGAATTAGCGTAAGAATGCATGTAAATGGTGTACGGAAAGAGTACCGGTTTTCGAGGGTTGTCACACTTATGCATAATCCCAGTATCTTGGATCGATACATATAGATTGGTGCTGTCAGATATCTCTCTACGAGTCTTTACTCTAGAACTCGGATCACCGATGATATTATCAATTGGATGATACTTGTTCACACGAATCGATATCGTAGTATCAACCAGTAGGTCAGATCCTAGATTCGATCCAATCTCCCCCGGAGGTGTTGCTTCTTCTGCAGCAGTTTCTTGCACAGAATCTGTAACCTTAGATGAAGATGGGATATCGATTGAAGTGGGATCTAAGTCTACAATCGGTTCATCAATCACTTCTTTACCTTTATCATTTGAATCTTCTGAACTTGGAACACTAGATCTTGGTGCAAATATATTATCTTCACCATCATCTAGTATAACATGTTCTAATCCTAAAGTGTCAACTTCACTTAGGATCGGAAGATTAAATGACTTGAAAACATAGTTATAATTAAATAACCATTCTGGTCCAGTTTGTACAGTTGGAGTATAAGATGTGACTTGTATGTTATATACAATCTCAACTCTTCCAGATGTCTTATTATAGACCCTTTTGTTTGGAGATCCGGCTTCATAACCTAGGAAAAATCCTTCGTCAGCCTTCTCACCAAATTTAGATTGATGTTTGGTCTTCAATAAGGTACAATGAACACCGAAGGGTTTAAGACCAGTAAGATTTGGTTTTCGACCATTCAGAAGCTCATAACACGTTTTGTTATGCTTCTTAACGGTTAATACCCGATTAAGCACATGACAGGCTGTATCCCCAGAAAATGACGGGAAGCCTTGAATCAGCCAACATCGTTCTCGCTGCTTCAATCAGAGTTCTATTTTTCCTTTCAGCGACACCATTTTGTTGTGGCTCATAGGGTGCACTGAACTGGTGTTGAATTCCTTTGCTTAAGCAAAAGACATTCATTACCGAGTTCTTGAACTCTAATCCATTGTCGCTTCTAATTTTCTTGACTCCTCGACCAAATTGATGTTCAATTTGGGTAAAGAATGTCATCATCATTTCAGCTGTCTCATCCTTTGATCCCATAAAGAATACCCATGAGAAACGTGAGAAGTCGTCAGTGATAACTAAGCAGTAGTGTTTACTGCCTATACTCCTTGCATTCACAGGACCGAACAAATCCATGTGAAGAAGGTAAAAAGTTGAAGCAATGGAATTATGAGATTTTGACTTATGAGGTTTCTTGTGCTGTTTGCCTTTCTGACATGGCACACATTTGTCCTCTAGCCCAAACCTCTGTAATGGTACACCTAGCATTAGTCCATTTTTGACTATATAATTCATTTTTCTGAAGTGTAAATGTGTCATTTTCCGGTGCCACAATTGTGAGTCAGTCTCAGATGCTGTGGATATTAGACATGTCGACTCCTGGAACGATTCAGTAACACTCATGTCCAGCACATAAGTGTCATTCCTTCTAGGAGCCCTCATGACTATCCACTTTTCTAGAATGACAAATCCTAGTTTTAATATGAGTGCTTCTCTATTAGTGAAATGGACAGGATGTCCTTTGTCACAAATCTGAGATACACTCAAAAGATTGTGCTTTAGCTCCTCAACATAGTTGACTTGCTCTAGCGTTAATTTTCCATTTGGCCACCTTTCGCCCCAGCGAAGTTCACATATCCTCCCCTCTTGTGTATGAAATCCACAAGAAGTTGCTTTTCCCCCGTCATATGTCTGGAGCAACCACTATCTACATACCACCAGTTTGCAGCACGTCTGATTAACTCCTGTACATTACATGAAAACAATTAGTTGTCAAGGGGGACCCAAGCCACGACGGTCTTGGGTCGGCCATTCTCATCTACGAATGTGAATTCCTTCAAGTATCCATTACTCTTATCAGTAGAGCCAGATGATTTAGGAATCTCACTCGTTTGAGCATGGGAATTACTACCACTAGGCTTTCTTTCCGGAGACTTCTGAAAAAGTGTAGGATTTACTGGCCTTGGGTTTGATGTAGATCTAACCCTAGTTGGATAGTTAGAACTTGAATTTTGATAATTCATATTATTACTATTAGGGTTGTTAAAACGGTTGTTGGGAGTTTGAAATCTCTATGGTATCTTTGACCTTAAAGACTGTCCATAAGAGCTTCCTCCAGAAGAAGTAGTGCTCCTAGAACTATCATGTGACGAAAACTTCACAGATTTTAATGAGGGTTGTGTTTTACTGAGAACTTTGAGTTCTCTTATATCCCAACCCATTTCTCCCACAATTCCCTGCATTTTCATTTTCTTTTGTTTTAACTTCTGGTATGAAAATGTGACAACCCTCAAATTTCGGTAGATTCCGTACATTTTAATTACGTGCATTTAGGCTAATTCCCTATTAAATTAAAGTGAATTCGTTTTTATCAAATAAAGTCTAGCAAAAAGCCCACATTTGCATATGAGATGCACAATAATTTAATGCGAGATGCATTAGTGATTTTTAAGAATCATACGAAACAATCGGTAGAGACCGAAATACACGAACGTTGGTGATCTATTTTCTTAAAATAACGTAAAATCTATTTAATAATAAATAGTAGTCATTATTATTATGATAATTATGCTAATTTAAGAGCATAGCGGATTTTAAAAATCGATAAACGTCCACGTGAACTAGAAACGTGCAACAATGAAATAAATTGTGAATTTAATCGAACAAGGTATCAATAAATACTTGAATATTATTATAATTAATAGTAGTTTATTATTATGTGAAATTCCCTTTGCACGGATCCAAACGGGATTACAATGTGTATTAGATTGCGGAATGGTATAATACACAATAAACAACAACAAAACAAGTAAATGCAAGTGTTAAGTGTATAAGTTCGTAGGTATTCGAAGATAGCACTGTATATTCGAATATAACTGATTTCCAAAAGCGTACAAATAAAATATTACAACTTAGTATTTATACCCAGTAAGTTCGTAAGAACTTACTGGTCCTAGGTTCGTACGAACTTACATGTTCGTACGAACTTCCTAGGTTCGTACGAACATATAGGTTCGTACGAACTTACAAACTAAATACTAAAAGGCTAAGTTAATAACTAAATACATTTATTAACTACAAAACTAATAACAAAAATAACTATTACAAAACAAGAGTTGTTGTCACCAAACGTGCACCAACAGACTCCCCCTTGACAATAGCTCGGTCAATCTTCAGTCTTCTGGCTCTGTCGAATCTTGATTCTTGATCAACTCTGTCGACTCTCAGCCCATAAGCCTTTCTCAATGCACACATTGATGACCCTCTGATATTTACGGCCTTTATGTCTCCAGTTGTCTCTATACAAGATCTTGTTTCGCGGTCGAGTTTGTTCTAGTTTTTAGGATACACTGACTGAAACTAGGTCAGCATGTTTCTAGATGTAGCAGAAGAAACAGTCAGTGAACCCCCCAGATGATTTAATTTTATTTTATATCCATTAAACAAACATTCATGCACGATCTATCTCTTAAGAATTAAGACTTAAGCCGTACATCAAAATAAAGATTTAGTACTTCAGAACCATTGAGTCTTATGCCTACCAATACATCGAAAAGTGAAGCTATCAAATACATTGGATTGTTAGGTACATTTACTGTGTAAGTTCTGCATCTGAAAGCCACACATATAAAATGTTCTAGGCATGGGTAAAAGATTCATCATTTCTTTGCAATTAGTACAGTGACCCTCAAATTTTTTTCTAGTTTTGCAAAGATAAAAGGTAAATTAGACTAAGAAATAGAAATAGAAAAATACTAAGTTCTTTGTGGAAATATTTACTCAGGATTTCTCATCCCATTAAGTTGGAGTAAGAGCTCAAACCGAGACCGATCAAATGCCTTTGTATAAAGGTCAGCTAGATTGTCATCAGTTATGACCTTAACTAATTTAATCAAATGTTTTTCTGCACAGTCACGAATGAAATGATGTCTTATTTCAATGTGTTTCGTCTTACTATGCTTCACAAGATTATTAGTTATAGACATGGTTGACTGATTGTCAATCATAATAGGAGTGTTAGTGAAATTCAAACCATAGTCGCACAGCTGTTGTTGTATCCACAATACTTGTGAACAACAACTACCGGCTGCCACATACTCAGCCTCACAGGTTGAGATTGCGACCGAGGTTTGTTTCTTACATTGCCATGAAACAATGCGACCCCCTAATAACTGACAACCTCCCGTGGTAGATTTCCTATTCAGGTTACAACCTCCATAATCTGAGTCAGTATAAGCAACGAAGTCAAAATTGCCTCCCAAGGGATACCAAAGACCTAACTTAGGTTTTCCCTTAAGGTAACACAAAATTCTCTTTGTTGCTTTCATGTGCGATTCCTTAGGATTAGATTGAAAGCGCGCACACAAACAGACTGCAAATGTTATATCTGGTCTAGAAGCGGTTAGATACATGAGAGAACCAATAATGGCCCGATATTGAGTTGGATCCACATCTTCAGTACTTTCAGAATCTGGTCCAAGATTGTGGTTCAATTGAATCGGAGTACCATATGACGAGCTTTCTGTCATCTTGAAACGTGTGAGCATTTCATGAACATACTTCGTTTGATGTATGAAGAATCCATCCTTCTTTTGATCAACTTGTAATCCTAAGAAGAAATTCAATTCCCCCATCGCACTCATTTCAAATCTTCGCTTCATAACTTGTTCAAAGTCTCTGCACATTTTCTCATCACATGATCCAAAAATGATATCATCGACAAACACTTGAACAAGTAGGAAATCCTCCTTTTGCCATTTGATGAACAGTGTACAATCTATCTGCCCTCTCTTGAAACCATTTTCCAAGAGATAAGTAGATAGTGTCTCATACCAAGCTCTAGGAGCTTGATGCAACCCATACAGAGCCTTGTCTAATTTATAGACTCGGTCTGGATAGTCTGGATCACTGAACCCCGGAGCTTGTTGGACAAACACAAGTTCCTGAACTTTACCATATAGGAAGGCACTCTTTACATCAAGTTGATAGACTCTAATTCTTTTATGTGCAGCATATGCCATAAACAATCGAATTGCTTCCAACCTTGCTACGGGTGCAAACACCTCTGTATAGTCTATCCCTTCCTGCTAATTAAATCCTTGAACTACCAATTTGGCTTTGTTGCGAGTTACAACACCCTTGTCATCACGTTTGCACTTAAACACCCATTTGGTGCCTATTCCATATTCCCCTTTTGGTAGATCAACTAGCTCCCATACTTTGAGCTTCTTGAACTGATCAAGCTCCTCTTGCATAGCCTCTACCCAGGAATTATCCTTAAGAGCCATTTGTACATTTTTCAACTCAATTTGAGATATGAAACAACTGAACAGACACTTATGCATGATTCCAATGTCTTGAATTGATGCATATAGACTGTTGCTATCCAATATCTCTCTACGAGTCTTCACTCTAGAACTCGGATCACCAATGATATTATCAATCGGATGATACTTGTTCACACGAGTTGAGACCGTAGTGTCAACAATTAAGTCAGATCCTAGATTTGATCCGATCTCCCCCTGAGGTGGTACTTTATCCTCTGCAATTTCTTGCACAGGATTTGTATCCTTTGAAGATGGAATGTCATTTAGATTTGAATCATTATCCGCAATAGTTTCTTTCCCTCTATCATTTGCATCTTCCGAACTTGGAATACTACATCTTGGTGCAAACGCATTGATTACACCATCATCTAGCACAACATGTTCGAGCCCCAAGGTGTCAGCTTCACTTAAGAAAGGAAGATTGAATAACTTGAAGACAGCATTATAGTCAAATAACCATTCTGGTCCAGTTTGTACAGCTGGAGTATAAGATATGACTTGTATATTATATACAATCTCAACTCTGCCAGTTGTCTTATTATAGACCCTTTTGTTTGGAGATCCAGCTTCATAACCTAGGAATAATCCTTCGTCAGCTTTCTCACCAAATTTTGATTGATGTTTGGTCTTTAATAAGGTACATTGAACACCGAAGGGTTCAAGACCAGACAGGTTTGGTTTTCTACCATTTAGGAGCTCATAACACGTTTTGTTTAGCTTCTTAACAGTTAAAACCCTATTAAGTACATGACAAGCTGTATTCACTACTTCTCCCCAGAAGATGAAAGGAAGCTTTGAATCAGCCAGCATTGTTCTAGCTGCTTCAATCAAGATACGATTTTTCCTTTCAGCGACACCATTCTGCTGTGGCTCATAAGGTGCACTGAACTGGTGTTGAATTCCTTTGCTTAAGCAAAAGACGTTCAATACCGAGTTCTTGAACTCTAAGCCATTGTCGGTTCTTATTTTCTTCACTCCTCTTCCAAATTGATGTTCAATCTGGGTAAAGAATGTCATCAGCATTTCTGCTGTCTCATCCTTGGTTACCAAAAAGAATACCCAAGAAACGCGAGAAGTCATCAGTGACAACTAGGCAGTAATATTTACCGCCTATACTCCTTGCGTTCACATGACCAAATAGATCCATATGAAGAAGGTCAAAGGGTGAGGCAATGGAATTTTGAGTTTTTGACTTATGAGGTTTCTTATGTTGTTTGCCTTTTTGACAAGGCACACATTTGTCCTCTAGCCCAAATCTCTGCACTGGTACACCTAGCACTATACTATTTTTGACTATATAGTTCATTTTTCTAAAGTGCACGTGTGCCATTTTCAGATGCCACAACTGAAAATCAGACTCAGATGCGGTTGATATTAGACATGTCGACTCCTGGATTGAATCAGTAACACTCATGTCCATGACATAAGGGTCATTTCTTCTTGGAGCCCTCATGACAATCCACTCTTCTGGAATGACAAATCCAGGTTTCAAGATGAGTGCTTCTCTATCCGTAATATGGACAGGATGTCCTTTGTCACAGATCTGAGATACACTCATCAGGTTGTGCTTTAGCTCCTCAACAAATTTGACTTGCTCTAGCTTAAATTTTCCATTTGTTACAGTACTATATCCCGTGATTTGTCCGCCTTTCTCACCAGCGAAGTTCACATATCCTCCCTTCTTGTGTATGAAATCCACAAGAAGCTGCCTTTCGCCCGTCATGTGCCTTGAGCAACCGCTATCCACATACCACCAGTTGGCTGCACGTCTGATTAACTCCTGCACACAAATTAGGAAAGATTAGTCATCAAGGGGGACCCAAGCCGTGACGGTCTTGGGTCTGCCATTCTCATCCACGAATGTAAATTCTTTTAAGTATCTATTACTCTTTGAATTAGAGGTGGATGCTTTGAGAGACGCATTCGTTTAAGTATGGGAGGAACTCCTACTAGACTTTCTCTCCGGAGACTTCTGAAAAAGTCTCGGATTTACTGGTCTGGGGTTGGACGTAGATCTAAACACGTTGGGATAGTTATAATTCGAATTGTGATAATTCCTATTATTACTATTTGGGTTAGAAAAACTATTATTTGGAGTATTAAATCTCTGTGGAGTTTTCGACCTGGATGACTGTGCATGAAACCCTCCTCTTGAAGGAGTATTGTTCCTAGACATATCATTAGTCGTGAACTTAACAGATTTCTGATCAGGTCGAGTTTTCTGAGTACTTAACGTTCTCTTATAACCCAATCCAATTCTCCCAGAGGAGCTAGCTTCTTGTGCATTCATTGTTTTTGAGAACCAGCTAGCCATTCTATCACTTACACAAGTCGTCTCGGGAACTAGAGTTTTCTTTTCCGGAGACGAAACGAATTTCACAGGTGATTGGTCCTTTTTCACCTGTGTCTTTCCACTTTTGCCATTTGTTGGACAAATACTTGCAACATGTCCCTTTTCATGACACACGAAACAAGAACGCTTCACTGAGGCCTTTTTCGGGGCCTTTTGAACCGTTGATTTATCCAACTTTGGCAAACTTGGAAGTGAGATAGTTTCCACCTGTTTACCCTTATCCTTTTCAGATCTCGGTAAAACAGATTCAGTTGTGGTCTTTACCTTCTCTGTGACACTTTCCTTTTCACATTCATCCACTGGTATAGCATTTATTTTTAGTTCAGAGATGAATGGCATTAAAGTGTTAGATGATATTGATTCAGATTTAGTAGCTATTTCAGCTTTCTCGGGTCTCACAAATTGTATGAACCCGGGAACTGATGAGTAAACTACAGAATCACTAGCAGGTATCTTCTCAGATTCATCAGTTGTAGATGAATAGTTATGGTTAAATGGAGGAGGGGATTCAGTATACCCCATCCCTCGAAGGTCTCTCGGCTGTTTTTGTGAACTTAGCATATTATCCAAAGTTTTGATTGAGAATTTTCTTAATTCAAGTTTTTTGTATAATTTTGCAATCCTAACTTTTGCATCAGCGAGCTCTTTTTCCTTTTTAGAGGACTGTTTTGTTATGTCAAGAACATGTTCGTGAGCCAGGTCAATGATCTGACTTTGCTCATTAACTCTTTCTTTCAAAACTCTCAAGTCCTCTTTGTCAGACTTAACCTTATTTAGAAGTTCAAAATTTCTTAATTTTAAGAATGCATTTTCTTCTTTTACAGAGTTTAGCTGAGCTGTGATCGAGCTAGATGCCTCGATCAGTTCCTCAGCTTGTACCTGAAAATTTGTACAAAAAACACATGCTTTAACAACTAAGTCTAAGTTTAGAAATACCTTTTGCTTTTCAGCATCCAGATTGGCCATGTAGGCTATGAAATCTTTTGAACTCATGTGTTCTGTAGATTTCAATTGAACCAGTCTAGTCTCTGAAGCTGCGGTATCAATCTCCAATTTATCGTCCAAGCCCTCTCCAGCGTCTGACTCTGATTTATCATCTCCTCTTACTTCCTCAATCGAGGCCATGAAGGCTTGAGATTCTTGAGTCTTAGCACTCCAGTCGTATGATCCATCCTGTGCTTGAACCACAAGTGCTCTAGAGCTTGTAAAACTCCCTGAGCCTGAGCTATGGTTGTCACTTGATGTCCCTCCATTTGTGAACCTTTGACCATTATTGCTTGAAGATTGTTCCCTTTTTGGTCGTTGGCATTCCTTAGCAAAGTGTCCGAAACCGTCACAGTTGTAACACTTTACTTTAGATTTATCAAATCCAACTTTACCTCCAATGAACTTTCTTCCAGTATGGTTCATAAACCGCTGAGCCCTCCTAGCTATCATGGCCATTTGCCACTGTAGATCCATTTCTTCTAAATCCTCAGGATCTAATTGATCATAGTCCTCATTAATCAAACTTGGATCTGTGACCTTGCCCTTGATAAAGTTTTCAGTTGAGGTAATAAAAGATGCAAGTAGGGCTACTTCATCTTCAGCTGATTTGACACTCATGGACATCGACTTGAATCCACTAGTTGTCCCAGATTGTTGTGGATTCCTGTCCTTGTTGGAGTTGTCCGAGGATGCTACATAACGAACATTGCTGTCAGAATTTCTGACAGCCGAGTCGGTTTCAACAGTTCTAGTGAAGAATGATGTGACCCCATTGCTAGTTGATGCAATTGAATCAGATCGTTTACCATGGTAAACGCTTGGATCCTGAACTTGATCGGATCAAGTTTCCTTTCTTTGCATGCTAAGGTCATACACACGAAGTTTACCAATTACTTCATCAAGTGAGAAAGTCTTATAGTCTAAACTCTCCTTCACCATTAAAGTGTATATGTCCCACTTTGTAGGTAAGGCTTCTAGAAGTTTGTTGTTCTTCATGGTGTCTGAAAATTTAAGGCCAATGCCTTCCATCTCCGTCATTAGATGATAGTATCGGGTGATAATCTGTTCTAATGTCTCATCCTTCATGTGCTTAAACACATAGAATTGCTTTGTGAGCAACTCAGCATGACCCTCCTTAATCTGCTCATTGCCCTCAAACCTCTTCTCCAGAGCTAACCATAGCTCTCTAGATAGGTCGAATTTTTTAAACGTGTGTTTGATTTCCTGAGGCAAACACATAGTAAGAGCAGACAATGCTTTATTTTCTACTTCATACATCTTGCGTTCCTCCTCCTTTAAAGATGAATACTGCACTACTCTTGGTTTGCCTTCAAACTCGTAAGTCGGTGCTTCATAACCATCTTTAATACAAATCCACATGCGTACATCATTGTACTTGGCGAATGATTCAAATCGATCCTTCCACCAGAAATAGTCTTCTCCCTTAAGTAGTTTGGGAGGTGAGGCCGACTTCCCTACCTCATGGTCCATTTCCAACATTTTGTTGAGAGTCGACATCACGAGAGAAAGTCAAAGAAAGTCAAACAGGAAAGTCAACAGAGTCAAACACACTAGGTTCGTACGAACTTAGATTTATACAAACTTACAGGTTTGAATACTATCTAGGTTCGTATGGTCAACCTTCTGGTCAAACTTGTTAGAAAATTCAAACATTCGAACTTATAGGTTCGTACGAACTTATAGGTTCGTACGTTATTTTGGGTAAGTTCGTACGTAACTTTCTGACTTGTACGAACTTGCTGTTCAACACCCAAAATCGAACAAAAACTTAGATCTACAGAGATTCAACTGATGAAATCGAATGAAACTTGATAGATAAGAACCACAAGAGCTTAAGGAATCCAAAAGTACAACTTTTATCAACTTAAACACTCAAAATCTTGTTTTCTTTGTGATTAAAGCAATCCCGAACCCAACAATGACTTGTTGCAGCTCTTATACCAATTGAAATTCCCTTTGCACGGATCTAAACGGGATTACAATGTGTATTAGATTACGGAATGGTATAATACACAATAAACAACAACAAAACAAGTAAATGCAAGTGTTAAGTGTATAAGTTCGTAGGTATTCGAAGATAGCACTGTATATTCGAATATACCTAAGACCGCGTTTAAGATTCGTTATAGTCATTACGAATCCCTAGTCATACCTTTTGGATTGACAAAACGCACCAGCTATATTCATGGAGCCTATGAACAAAGTATACAAACCATACCCCGATAAATTCAGCATCATATCCATTAACGACATCCATACTTAATCGCTAACAAAAGAAGAACACGAATGCTAAGTCCTCTAAGTACGAGTTCTGGATGAGAGGAATTCACTTCCTTGACCATGTGAATAAACGAAGAAAATTCATGTGGACCCATCTAAAATCGAGGCAATCAAAAACTGAGAAAAGCCGAAGACCCCAACCGGAATACGTCGATTTCTTTGTCTGACTGGCTATTCCCGTCGATTTATCGAAATCTTTTCCAAAGTAGCCTAGTCACTGACTTCGTTAACTCGAAAGGACGAGAAGTTTGATTTGGAGCAAGAAATAAGAATCCACTTTCCTACTCTTAAAACAAAATCCGTGTACCGCGCTTATTTTGCCGATAACCACAAGAGCGAAAAGTTTCAATGATTACCACGATGCTTCGCATCAAGAATTAGGACTGCGTGTTAATGCAAAATGACAAAGTTAATGCTCATGCTTCTAGTCAATTGAAGATTCACGAGTAAAACTATACAACTCACAACTGAGTGTGGGGAGCAGTCGTGTTTGCAATAAAAATCTAGAGACACTACCTATAGAGTACCAAGTGTACAATATTCACCAGCACCCAATCTACTAGAAATAACTCAACATGAGGCAACGACACTAGGCCAAGTTGCTAAATGATTACGACTGTGATATGAAGTATCACCGGGCAAGGCTAATGTAGTAGCAGAGGCCCTGAGTCGTGAAGAACGAGTCAAAACTCTCATAGTTCGTAATTTAAGGATGACCATCCACACGAACCCCATTCCTCAAATTCGCGACAGACAGCGAGTAACTTTAACCATTGAACGCCAGAATGAAGAATCCTTGAAGAGGATGGACTAACAACTTGAAGCAAAGAAGGATGAAACATTATAATTCATGAACCGTGTGTGAGTACTTTTGCATTGAGAAGATCATACGCCAGATTTCTCGATACACCCAGGTGCTGATAAGAAGTATCACGATCTGATAAGATTTTAGTAATAGACGAAAACGAGTAGAGATATCATCTATGTTAGTAAATTTCTGACATGTTCGAAGGTCGAAGCCGAATATCGAAAGCCAACTGGACTTCTACAACAAACCGAGATGCCACAGTGGAAGTGGGAGCAAATAACGAGGGATGTTATTACAAGCTACCCAAAACGTCAGCCAGATCTGACACCTTATGAGTGGTCGTTGATCGCTTGACTAAGTCATCCCACTTCCTGGCCATAAAGGAAACTGATAAGATGGAAAAGTTAACTAGAATTTATCTAGAAGAGATTGTTCTAGACAGGATGTGACAATATCGATTATCTAAAGAATATCGATTCTAGAACGTATCTGAAGGATATTGTTTCTAGACATGGAGTACCAATACCGATTATCCCCGATAGAGATAGCCGATTTTACAGCCCGTTTCTAGAAACCGCTACAAAAGGCATCAGGTACTTGTATACACACGACGACAGCCTATCATTCACATACGGATGGCCAGAGCGAGCAAAACTATACAAAATTTAGAAGAAATTGGGATGCAAAATTTCCCCAGTAAAATTTTCCTAACGCAATAGTCATCACACCAACATTAAGGTACCAAATAGGGCGTTATAAGAACGTAGGTGCCAATCGCCACTCTGTTGGGCAGAGTTGGGCGACAAAAAAATTCCAGTCCTGGATCGTCTGAGGGACGACGGACAAAATTTGAAATTCTTAATCGATTTAAAAACGGCATGAAACCAATAGAAAGGTTACGCCAATAACCACCGGAAACCTCTTGAGTTTCCAATAAGAAATAAAATCCTACTCAGAATATCGGGGGATAGCTCGTTTTGACAAACGAGGAAAACAAAATCTGAAAATACTAAGGACCTTTGAAATCCTAGAGAGGATTGGTCATGTAGTATATAAACTAAAACTATCTCAAGAATTGAGTAGTATTCCCAATACGTTTCACTTATGTGATATAAAGAAGTGTCTTTCTAACAAATTCTAAATTTTCTCTCCTAACGAAGTCTGTGTCGATACACGACTCAATTCTGTGGAGAAACTACCAAGTACCGGACTGAAGGTCCAAACGCTCCGACATAGTCGATTTAATCTAGTTAAAAGTTCATTGAAACTCAAAACGCAGACCATAATATATCTGGGAGCGCAAGGATAGAATGTCCTCAACTTTTTTAAATCACATCGGTCATTCGTGACATTTCTTAAATTTCGGGACGAAATTTCTTTAACGAGGGAAGAATTTGACAACCCTCAAATTTCGGTAGATTCCGTACATTTTAATTACGTGCATTTAGGCTAATTCCCTATTAAATTAAAGTGAATTCGTTTTTATCAAATAAAGTCTAGCAAAAAGCCCACATTTGCATATGAGATGCACAATAATTTAAGAATTATACGAAACAATCGGTAGAGACCGAAATACACGAACGTTGGTGATCTATTTTCTTAAAATAACGTAAATCTATTTAATAATAAATAGTAGTCATTATTATTATGATAATTATGCTAATTTAAGAGCATAGCGGATTTTAAAAATCGATAAACGTCCACGTGAACTAGAAACGTGCAACAATGAAATAAATTGTGAATTTAATCGAACAAGGTATCGATAAATACTTGAACATTATTATAATTAATAGTAGTTAATTACTATTATTATGCAAGTTACTTTATAACATTCCAATTAATCAAATCAAAAGATTATATGAATTCAATAAACGCGAAAATGTAGAGATTTCGCGAATAACAACAAACGAAGTATCGGTAAACGACTTGAATACTATTTCAAACAATTAACAACATTATAATATTTTAATAACCTTAATCTATCTTAATTAACCTTAAACTACCTTAATTAATCCTAATTAACCTTAATCGCACAATTAAAACCTAAGTAATCAAGACTTGCATCTAGGGACCAAAATATCTAGACTTAATCAAGGATTAAGCCTCCTCTCCCCTTGACCAAAAATCTGCCCAAAATCCCCCATAATCATCCCCCTAAAACAAGGAAACAAGAGCCCATGCTTCCATGTCCCTTACACCTCTTAACCTTGACTTATGCATATCATTCTCCACATTTCCAAGCAAGAAACACACACTTTTCTCTCCCTCTAGATCTCTGCTGGAAATCAGCAGCCTCCCCTCTCCTTCTTTGTCCCCAAACAACCACCACAAGTTCACCATTACACCACCACTCAACCACCACTCCACCACCATCAACCACCATGAACCACCACTCCAAAAACACTCATCTTACTCTCATTTTACTCACAATCACTAGCTCATTTCGTTCCCATATCATTCCAAGGGTAAAACAACTTTAAACTTTCGGATTTGGAGCTAGGAAGTCAACCACAACAAGTTCAAACCGTCATCTTGCTCAAAATTGCCTTTTTAGGCTTTGTAAGGAAACTCTAACTAGAAACTCTTTGATTCTTTTATTAAAATGCTTATATAATAGTTATAATATGTTTAGATGTTCACTCATGCTAGATATAACCTTAAAAACTCGTATTTGTATGAACTATAACAAGAATGTGTTAAAAAGAACCAAAACAAAAGTTATAAAATTCGGACAGAAACTTTGCTTGACTTTGGAAGTGAATAACTTGGTCAAAACTTAACTAAATCTAGTGTTTCTTGAGTCTAACATTAATTTTAAAGAGTTAACTTTTCAACCCAACCAGTGTCACGAATTTTAGACAAGTATTAGTACTTCAAAACATATTGGTACAAACTGTTCTTAAAAGGCAGAAACTGACCTAACTTTGGAAGGACATAACCTTTAAACCACAGATCTAAATGGAGTGATTCTTTTTCCTACAAGTCACATATGTTGTTAGCTTTCAAAGTAGTATAATTACACTTTGTAAAAGTAAGTATAACTCCGTGTACAAACAGATCTTTGACCAACTGTCCAGAAAGGGTACTGTTGGACCTTTGTGTAGTATTAAATAGGTTTGAACCCCTTAAACGTGACCAAAAATTATGAGTCTTACATTTCTGAAAAACTAAGACATAGGGGAACATGTGGTAAAAATTTCATAAAAATCCAAGCTTGTTTGACTAGTCAAAATCGTAGCCAAAGGAGGACTAAATTTTGGACAGAAACTGTGAAAAATGGACATATGAAAACTAAAAAGGACCAAAGGGATAAAAATCATATATTATGGAATTTTAATAAAAATCATTAAGTTTAAGTTTAATATAGATAAATCCATGGCTTAAAATATTAAAAACGAAACTTGTACGATCAAAACCCGATAAACCCAAAAGTTAGGTTAAAAACGGAGTTAAAACGACTTAAACGTTATTATAACGACAAAAGTATAAAAAAGTCAATTATAAAACTTATAAAGACAACTATACATATATATATATATATATCTTCTAAGTATCATTATTACGTTATAGTAACGTACAACTAACGACTTGAAAGTCAATATAACGAAGTCGAGGACTTGAGACAATATACTATCGAGGCAACGTATGAATAACGAACCGAAATCAATAATCTATGTATTATAACTTGTAATATGTTAAAACATTGACCTAAAACGATTTTAGTGTTTTAAAACTAATAAAGATCACAACGTGTCGTTTTCGCCTATAATGGCCTTACATGATATTCAAGCCCGTCGATGGCACATTTAAACCTAGTTGAGTGAACAACTGGCATAGACTGACTATTGAGTTGTCTACATATATTAATTTGAACTCTTGCGTTTAGGGCGCTAAGAGACTTGATTGGGCATTTTATATAAAACTGTTTTGCTAGCACGTTCGGACTCAGGTGAGTTCACAGCCCCTATTTTACTGCTTTTTACTACTTTTTAAATTTGGGGTGAAAAACATATTTACTGTTTACATACAAACTGTTTTCATGCGATGATTGAAAACCTGACAACGAATCCTTGTGCGAACCTACCTTAAACTAGTTGTAGTGCATAGAAGTCTTCATGACTACAAACTGTAACCATTAGCTATATGACGCTAGCCACCGAATATGCGAATAGTACTATTGGGATGACATCCCTCCCACTTTTGTTAGTCATGCTAACTGCCGACTATAAGTCGAGACGAGGAGCGTATATTTTAATGGTCCCAGGCAAAAACAATAAAAGTCGTGGTTTGGTTATAGGCCTAGGTGTCGTCACTTTAACTCGTAAGGTTTAGCTAACCTTCGGGGGATCACCGTCAGCTATTTATTGTTTTAAACTATGTATCATCGTACTACTTGCCATGGACGGCACAAATGACTTGTGAAACATTTACTAAACTGTTGGTTTAAATGATGATGTCTTAAACCTGTGAATTTCACTCAACAATTTTGTTGATCCTTTTAATTATGTTTTTCAGGGAATTAGCTATGCTGTAAGATCACATGCATATTGGGACCGTACCTGTCACGATGATTAGGATGCCATATTTTGAACAAATGGGATTTAATTATGATACTAACTTAATGTAGTTTTATTTAAGAAATCCCGAAACTTATCTTTTATTGAAACAATGTATTTGATAACATTGCTATTTGACGGCTTGATGAGCCGTAACGTTTGTAAAACTATTATTAACATCTTAATATTATAGATGTTCTGCGATGATCATAAGCTCGAGGTATTGTTATTCGATCACCGTCACGCCCCGAAAGCTTCCGCATGATTATTATTCTCTAAATTTGGGGGTGTGACAGAAAACTCCGGACAATCTCAGTTTTTAAACTTGTTGCCTCAAGATTTTTCTTTTTAGGAGGCGACACCGATTTTACAGGTGATTGGTCTTTCTTCACTTGTGCCTTTCGAATTTTTCCCTTATTTGGACAAATACTTGCAACATGCCCCTTTTGATGGCAGGTGAAGCATGAGCGTTTCACGAAAGCCTTTTTAGCGGCCTTTTGAATCGCCAGTTCATCCAATTCAGGCAAACTTGGAGAGGAGACAGTTCTAACCTTTTTACCCTTATTGATTAAATTTTCATTTTCAGTTTTAGGTAAGTCGGAATTTACTTTGTTCTTTAACTTCTCCTTGACACTTTCTTGTTCAAATGCACCCTCTTTTACAAAATTCATATTTACTTCAAAGACGGGTGGCATTGAAGTGTCAGTTGATTTTGATTCAGGTTCAGTACTTATTTCAGCTTTCGCAGGTCTAACAAATTGTATTAGACCTGGAACTACTGATTGTTTAGCAGAATCATCTACAGGTGACATCTTAGTATCATCATAAATAAAGGAGTAGTTGTGATTAAAGGGAGGAGGACTTTCTGTATAACCCATCCCCCGGTGATCACCCTGCTGTTTTTGGACACTAAGCATGTTGTCTAAGGTTTCGATAGAAAATTTTCTTAACTCTAGTTTCCTGTAAAGATCAGCTATCCTAACCTTTGCATCCGCCAATTCCTTTTCTCTATCAACTGACAATTTAGTTAATTCTAAAATATGTTCATGAGCTAAGTCATTTATTACACTTTGCTCATTTAACTTATCTTTCAAATATTTCATGTCTGCTTTATCAGATTTTGATTTACTTATTAGCTCAGAGTTTCTGATGTTTATAATAGTATTTTCTTCTTTTAACGATTTTAACTGAGATGTTATCACATCAGATGATTCCACTAACTTCTCAGCTTGTTCCCGAAAGTTAGTACACAAGACACATGCTTTAACTACTAGATCTAGATTAAGTAATACCTTATGTTTATCAGCGTCAAGATTTGCCATGTAGGCAATGAAGTCCTTTGAGCTCATTTTCTCAGTCGACTTCAGAGACCTGATTCTTTCTTCATCAGCAGGTACTTCAATCTCCATCTCAGTAGTAGCTTCCTTCTCTGAATCAGACCCCGCATTGCTTTCCTCCTTTTCTTTAGTAATGGAGGCCATAAATGCTTGCGGTTCCTCAGATTTCGTGCTCCAATCACATGCTCCCTCCTGTGACTGAACCACCAGAACTCTTGAAGTCTGATGACTTCCTGAGTTCTGGTTGTTACCAGAGGAGCCTTGATTGAAGTGTCTCGGCCTGTTTTGACCAGGAGCTTGATCTCTTTTAGGTCTCTAACATTCTCGAGCAAAGTGCCCAAAACTATCACAGTTATAGCCCTTCACCTTGGACTTATCGAAACCCAATTTGCTGCTCACAAATTTTCACCCAGTTCTATTCATAAATCGTTGGGCTTTTCTTGCTATCATGGCCATTTGCCACTGCAAGTCCATTTCCTCTAGATCATCTTGATCCAATTGATCATAATCCTCGTTTATTAATTCAGGATCTGTGATCTTACCCTTAATGAAGTTTTCACGAGATGCAATGAAAGAGGCAAGCAGGGCTACTTCCTCTTCAGCAGACTTCATACTCATGGGCATTGATTTAAAACCACTTGATGTCCCAGTTTTTGGTTTTCTATCAATCCCTGAATCCTCAGATGAGGCAATATAGCATACATCGCTACCTGAATTTCTGATAACCGAGTCCGTTTCAGCCTCGCTTGTATAGAAAGCTGCAACTCCACCAACACTAGTAGAAGCAACGGAATCAAATCGTTTACCATGGTAAACGCTAGGATCCTGAACCTGATCGGATCCTGTCTCTTTCCACTGCATGTTCAGATCATAAACACGCAACTTTCCTATCAATTCATCAAGTGTGAGAGTCTTATAGTTACTACTCTCCTTTATCATCAAGGTGTAGATGTCCCACTTTGATGGTAGTGCCTCAAGAAGTTTGTTATTTTTAATTATATCTGTATAGCTAAGACCAACACTTTCCATCTTTGTCATCAGATGATAATATCGAGTAATGATATCCTCCAATGACTCAGACTTCAAATCGGTTCTACCCTCCTTGATTTGCTCATTCCCTTCAAACCTCTTCTCCAGAGCTAACCAAAGCTCTCTAGATAGGTCATACTTTTTGAATGTGTGCTTTATCTCTAGAGGAAGGCACATAGTCAGAGCAGATAACGCCTTGTTCTCTACCTCGTACGTCTTTCTTTCTTCCTCCTTCAAGGATGAATATGAAACGAATCTCGGTTTACCCTCGAACATATAAGTGGGGGCTTCATATCCGTCCTTGATGCAGAGCCACATCCTTACATCATTATACTTGGCAAAGGATTCAAACCGATCCTTCCACCAAAATTAATCCTCTCCCTTAAGGAGTTTAGGAGGTGAGGCCGACTTCCCAACTTCATGGTCCATTTCCATCATTTTGTTGAGATTCGACATCGCGAGATAAAGTCAAACAAAAAGTAAACAGAAGTCAAACCCTAAGTTCGTACGAACTTAGATTAATTCGAACTTACAAGTTTGAAGACTATCTAGGTTCGTATAAGTCAAACTTCAGGTCAACCCTTTCAAAATTCAAACATTCGAACTTACTAGGTTCGAAGCTGTAGGTTCGTACGTACTTACAGCTGGCTAGGTTTGAAGGCTATTTAAGGTATGTTCGTACGACACTTTCTTGTTCGTACGAACTTGCTGTTCAAACTCAAATTTGAGCAAAAACTCAGATCTAGAAAGATTCAACCATTAAAATCGAATGAAACTTGAAGAATATGAATCACAAACACTCAAGGAAGCCTAAAGTACAACTTTTATCTTCCTAAGCACTCTAAAACTTGTTTACTTTGTGTTTTATCAATCCCGAACCCAACAAAGACTTGTTGATGCTCTGATACCAATTGAAAGTCCCTTTTGAACAGATCCAAACGGGATTGCAACATATATTAGTTTGTGGAATGGTATAATACACTAAACAACAACAAAACAAGTGAAATGCAAGTGTTTAAGATGTATATTCGTATGTATTCGAAGATAACACAGTATATTCAAATATATCATATTCAAAAAGCGTGCCAATGATATATTACAAGTTTGTTTATATAGTCAGCTAAGTTCGTACGAACTTACAATATAACAAACAAAAAGCTTAAGTTAGTTAACAAATACATATATTAACTATCAAACTAATTACAAAACTAACTATTACAAAACAACATGGAATACTCGATCATAACCATGGTCTCCCGTTTCAACCTCCGAGCGATAACCAAACTCCCTCGATAACTCCAATGTTGATTGCCAAATGGATGTGGTACCGTTTATTACCTAACTACCTAATTGAGAAAACCATTCTCTTGAGCTGTGTAACAAACCTTACCTTTGAGAATCCAGCTTGTATTAAGTAAGTCTCAAGAAATCACATCCTCACAACCACCACATCAAATGCCCTCTCATCAGCATCTCGCAAGAGAAGAAATTCATGACATTAATCCCTTCTTTGCACGGGATCGCAAAAGAATGATGAACTCGAATCCAAAACTTAAGATTCCAAAACTCTCAAAAGCAACAACACTAAACTATTCTTGCAGTCTTAAATTGTGCCGCAATATCACCAGATAGCATCGGGTGATCTCAATTTCTTTCCGCGATTAGTCAAACTCACGCACGAGCTTCTTGGTGTAAATCAAACCTAATTTACTCCATAATCGCGTCGTGATGTACTCAATCGCGTCATGGTTTCTTCACCAGCAACCACTTTTCCAACGAACTTGATTTTTCTCGTAGCAACAAATCTTAAACCGTGTGGTTCCAATTGTTCCCCGATGGTTCACCTTTACTGGATCTAGATCTACTTTGATTACCTGCACAAAATAATCCAAGATCTCTTTCTTCTAGAAACTTAAACCTTAACCATCAAAACCTAATCTTGATCATGATCACATCCGCTATTGTCCCCGATCTTCAAATGTATAAGCTCTGATGCCAGTTGTTAGGAACTGCAACGGAACCAAACAACCAACAATAATTAGTTAATCATTCTTATACCTATTGTTATTAACTAAACAAACCCAAAAAACACTTGTGTAATCGAGATTAGACCCACAAACAATAAATGACTAATAATAAATCAAGCAACTAGGATAAGGAAACAATAATAAAAAAATGATTTAACGTGGTTATGTCCGATCTCAAACTTAGAGATCTGTTTAGTTTACGCCAAACCAGAGAGTTTTTTTATCTTATTAATTCATAGTGAAAGGATTTCAATTATATGGGGTTAACTTATATAAGGAAAGACAAACTTGCACAACAAGAAAGCAACTTTTTGGCCAACTCCAGGATCGAATTGTGGTCCTATACAATCTAGTCGCGATCCCATACAATCTAGTCGCAATTTGGTGCAATCGAATCTCGATTTGGTACGATTGAGTCGCGATTTCAAACAACAAATCCACTTATGTGACAACCGTCAAAAATCTCAGGTCATTAACGCACTTAAGTTTGTAGTATCTCTATATACTTTTACAGCACTCTTAAATCATAGTGAAAAGTCTAGGTTACGACTCCTTAAGTACCGAAACCTTAAGTTACCGAAATCGCGTAACGTCTTAGAGAATTGCTTAGCGGACCTAAAGGCTATGAGAAACACTTAATTAGGTTACGAAGTGCCAAAGAAAACAAACGGAATTTAATTTCATGTGTCATCACAAAATATTTATCGTATCACAAAAATCAGAATTAACCGAAATTCCGTAACTCGGTAAACGCGACCCGAATCGAACAAATAACTCGCGAACGTCAATCGTAAATGAATCAAATATATATTGATGTAAATTATAAACTAAGAAAATAAAATTTTATAACTCAAATTTCAACCATTAAAACATCACAAAACACACCATACATTATATAAAAGCTTATACAAATTAAATATGTAACATAAGACTTATTATTATACAAATAATAATAAAAAGATTTTTTACCCCCTCCTTGACTACTCAAATCCCCAACCATTTCATTTGTATACATGAAAAATCATTTCTATCCATTCACCACACACACACTCTTTCATTTCTCTCTTTTCTCTCTCAAAAACACACACAAATCTTCTCTTTTCACACACTAAATCTCAGACATTTTTCCATTAAAGATCATCCCTTTGAAGGTGTTCTTACACCAAAACAAATAATCTAAGGTAAAACTAGCAACTTGTACTTTCATTACTTGCATTTCTTTACTTCATTTCATATAAAACTAGGATTTTAAGCCCTTACCATGGCTAAAATCCTCATATGAGTTTGATTTTTGTAGGTTATCCTTTACACATGTTTATGTGTTTAAAGAAAAGGGTAACTGAAATCAAACCAAAAATTGTCTTTTTGTTGGTAAAAATGATCAAAACAACTTGTTCTTGTTAGTTTAAATTGTTTGAAAGGTTGGAAATCAATTATGTTAGAATTGGTCTGACCTAATCAAGACTTATATCTTTGAATGATTATCAAGAAACTTGCGAAATAGTACTTGATAACTTAGGAACAATTTACCAGGACAATATAATTGAATTATCTATCAAAAGCTTCAATATTGTTAATAATAATATGAATACACATATGTATTAGGGTTTACACCTTGAAGCCTTACATATGTATCTCTATACTATCGGATCTCTATTTATATGTATATAGAGTCCTGAACAACTTTTCCTATAAACTAGGAAACAAAATCAATCTATTTACTAACTCTATCTATTATCATATATACTATATATGTAAACAATATTAATATTGTAACATTATTAACTATTGAAGTAGCACTAATACTGGAACAGTAGTAATCCTTGAGCTTTGCAGTATTAACTCTTCAATCTCTTACAGTATTAACTCTGATAACAGTACTAACTTTTGAAAGCAGTATCATTCTTTGAACAGTAGAAACTCTGATAGCAGTACTAACTTTTGAAAGCAGTATCATTCTTTGAACGATATCATTCTAACAGCACAAACAGATATAATCCCAACAAATTCTAACACATCATGGATGTATTTTAACGCCATGCATGTGTTAGAACATTATTTAAAGGATTAAAAGATCAAATGCTTTGGTTGCAAGTTGTGTTCTTCTTGTAAGAACCAAAAACCCAATTTTGGGGCTTGCATGCACCAAATTTTATAGCTTGATAATGATCCATGGAAAAATATGTTTAAGTTTCTGTAAATATAAGTACATTCATCAAAGTCGAAGCCTCACTCAATGGTTAAGGTCTAGAAATTAAATTGGTAGTCTAAACACTTCAAAAAGTTAGCTTTTGCCATGCATGTAATATGTCCAGTTTTTAACCCGACTTTGATTGACCATAACTCAGTGAATGGACCAAAAATCTTGTTTTTCCTTCTAGGATTTAGCCCAATGTCTTAGCTTTCGAACCCCACTGGTCTCACTTAAAACCATTGAGTATTCGACCTCCGAATGTGTCACACAAATCTGTTGCGCACACAAGAAACTTTCTGTGGACACTAGATGGTGATGCATGTTCATGGGATCTAAAGTGTTCAATAAATCAAAAAAAAAAAATTTTAGTTCGCTAACATATGTATCTCAGTATAATAAAAAATGGTATTTTTGTGTGGTGATCTTATATTTTTTAAAAATGCATGAACACAACACTATGAAAAAGCTTTGAAATGTGAAAGCTTTATATTTGTAGTATTACAAAAATCCAAAAATGCATTAAAAATTGTGTTAAAAATATGGGAATAATTTTTCTCAGTAACATGCATATGAGAAGAGTGTTGAGAATTAAAATTGGAATTTTTAGGAAAATATAAGTATTTTTCCTAAAATAATACAAACAATGGCTATAATATGTGATTTAATCATGAAGATTAGTTTTAAGTCCCAAATAATTATGGGGATTCTTTTTGTGTCATTTTATGAATATTTGCTATTTTCCCCAAATTTCCTTGAAAATAATACAAACAATTGGTAGAAACTGACTATAATACAAACAATTGCTATTTTTCCTAAAATAATACAAACAATGGCTATAATATGTGATTTCCATTGCTCAAAATGACTTGAAAATTTTATAGAAGCCTCATAATTGGTAGAAACTGACTTGGTAAAAATTCCAAAAATTTTCATGAATATTTTCTATTTTTCCCAAATTTCCTTCACTTATTAGACATAAATTGATTACAAATAATATATAAGTCTAAAAATTCCCAAATTTTCACAGAAAATTTGTGAAGTTGATGTATACCAAGTTTAGTAATTTTTGGATGTTTTTTTTGTCACACCCTGATAAAGCGGAAACACGAGATGTAATGGTACAATGATTTCATAATCGAAAATTACAAAAGATCACCGTTCAACGGTCTACAGTTAATACATTACATAAAGTCTTACAAGCGTTTACAGCACAAAAGTAAATAGTCTAAACATGCGATTACATCCAAAAGAGAAAATCCCGTAACGCTACAGCAGCATAGATCATATAACGGGTTTAGCTTCAATTGTGACAACCCTAAAAATACGGCAAATTCTGTACATTATCATTACGTGCATATTAGGTTAATTCCCTATTAAAATTAAAGTGAATTCATTTTTATCAAATTAAGTCTAGCACAAAGCCCACATTTGCATATGAGATGCACAATATTTTAATGTGAGATGCATTGGTGATTATTGAGAATTATATGGAAAATCGGTTGAGACCGACTTTAACGAACGTTGGTGATCTATTTTCGAAAATAACGTAAATCTATACAATTATATAGTAGTTATTATTATTTTGATAATTATGTTAAATGAATAAGCATAACAACCTTTGAACCTCAATAAATGTTCACGTGAATTAAGAAACGTGCAACGAGAAGTTAAAATCTATCGAACGAGGTATCAATGAGTGCTTGAGTTATTATGATTAATAGTAGTTAATTACTATTATTATGCTAGTTTATTTTATAACATTTCAAATAATCGAATCACAGAATTTACGAAATCAATTAACGGAGAAACGTAGAGATTTCGCGAACCATAATAAACGAATTATCGAAAACATACGTATGATACCAAGTTGACTTATAATTAATCAAGTTACTATAAACTACTCTAATTACATCTAATCTACCTCTAATTAACCCTAATTAAACCTAATCATACAATTAACACCTAACTAATCGAGATTAACGTTTTGTTAGATATAAAAATAGGATTTGCATTCGTAAGTGAAAAAATGGTCATGCGACTTTAAAGTTAGTGTCGCAGAAATACTATGTGCGAACTTAATAATAAATTCGCAGAACAAGTTCGCAGGTACAAGTTCGCAGGCACAAAGTCGCAGGTCAACAAAGTCTCAAAACAAAGTCGCAGCTCAAATTAAAGTCGCATAAGAATAAAGTCGCAGAAGCAACATCAGTATAAATACAGGACTTGTATTCTCATTTAGAAGTTGTTGAACCAGAGAGTTTTGTAAGCATATGTTTGTATATCATATTGAGAGAGATATTAGAGCTTGTAACAGAGTTGTAATAGCAATATAGAAGCATTTGATTACTTGTTCTTATTCATTCATATACATACGTACTTATACTCTCGGATTTATTTCAATTCATCTCCAATTCACTAGATTCGATCCAACAATTGGTATCAGAGCATTGGTTGAAGGATTTGGAGATGTTTACTTTGTTCAATTACATCAATTAAGCTCTAATTCGAAGAAAATCGCAAAATGGGTATTTGAAGTGGTTCGTACGGATTTTTGATCAAATCTGATTAAAATTTGTGTTTCGGTTCAAGTAAAGGATTAACGAAGCTTCTGTAAGTGTTTTTCAAGAGATTAATTGAAGAATTCACGGTCAAAACTTTCAGAAATTTGAATATGATTATTACTCAAAAATGGCGGTTTAAGGTTGATTCTATTTGATTGAGGTCATTTCAGTGTATATTCACCGATCAAAGTATCATATTAGTGATAAGGATCAATCAGGAATCAAGATTAACTATCAATTTCATCATGTGTTAGAATTCAGATTTGGTGTTCTTCGTGAAGGTGACGAACAACGAACTTATTCCTGCGAACTTATCATTAAGTTCGCACTCAGGTTCTGACTTTAATTCTGCGATCTTGTTTATGCGATTTTATTGAAGTCTGAGACTTTATTATCTGCGATCTTATCTAGTAAAGTCGCATATATGTTTCTGAGACTTTATTCTTTGCGAACTTATCATTAAGTTCGCATTCAGTAACTCATTCTAAAAAAAAAAAAAGGCGGGAAAATTTTACAATTATCAAAATTTAAATTTGAACTTTCCGTTGTCTAATTCTGGTTTGAGAGAATTTTCATTTTTCTCGGGCAAAATTCGAAAATTTTGGAGGGAAAATTTGTATTCAGGAAAAATGTCCAGAGAAGCACTGGCAATCGGCACCAAGGATAAGCCTCCAGTCTTGTTTAGAGGAGACTATGCTCAATGGAGAGACAGGTTTCTGGATTTCATCGAAAGGCAGGATAATTGTGATATGCTTCTGCATTCATTAAACGAAGGAGAGACGATTCCTATACACACGCATGATGCTACTGGGGCTCAAATAGGAATGGCTGAGTTGAATCAACTTCAGAAATCACAAAAGAAGGCACACAAAGAGATGAAATCTTTTATTCTTCAAGGTCTCACAAATGACATATATGTTCAAGTTGATAGCTACAAGACTGCTAAAGAGATGTGGGATGCCATTGCTAGACAACAGCAAGGTTCCGAAAGAGGTCAACAAACTAAGATGACTCATTGTCTCCAGGCCTATGAGGGATTCAAGGCAAAGACAGGAGAACAACTTGAAGCTACCTACAACAAATTCTGTTTACTGTTGAACGAAGTTCGGAAGAATAAATTTGTAAAGCAGAACTTGGAGATTAACATCAAATTTTTAAACAATCTGCTACCGGAATGGAAACAATATTCGAGCAATATCATTCAGAATCGGGATCTAACTTCTATTGATATTCATGATGTGTATGAGATTTTAAATCACAATCAAGATGAAGTAAATGAAAATGTTGGTACTGAAGCAAAGGAGAAGGCTGATCCGTTGGCTCTAATTGCTGAAAGAAGGACTTACTCTCGTTCTCAAAAGGTGATGAAAGAGACTAAATATCAATCTGACTCAGATGAAGAGGGAAATGGGAGTGATGAGGAGTACAAAGAGCTCATGAAACAAATGGCTCTTATGACAAAGGCTATCAACAAGAAGTATTATAAAAAGCCTACTAACAATCATCTACGTACTTCTTCATCATCCACCAAACGCCTAGAATACAAGAGCAGAAATGATGATAACTACAAGGGTAAATTTGATGAGAAAAGAGGGGTTGAAAGATCACAAGGGGATGTAGAGAACAAATGCTATAATTGTGGGGGTTTTGGTCATTTTGCTAGGGATTGCAAGAAACCAAGGGTTCGTGATTCTGAGTACTATAAAGCTAAGATGCTGATGGCTAAGCAAAAGGAAGCAGGAAAGGTGCTGTTAGCTGAGAATGACGCATGGTTGAACTTGACTGATTCAGAAGAAGAACATCTTGAAGTAAATATGTCTTTCATGGCAAATATCTCAAATGCATCCATAGAAGGAGAAGCAGAATCTGATTCTGAGGTACAAAATTCTAAAACCATGATCACAACCTTGCATGCTCTTAATCAAAGTTTAACTAAAAAGCTAGACTTAGAAAAGGATCATGTAAGTGAGCTTAGAACAGAATTAGAATGTAATTGTGCTTTGATTAAAACGTTGACTCGGGATAAACTGGTTTTAAGAAATCATATGGAGGGTTATAAAACGAGTTCTGAAAAATATGAAAAAGAAAATATTTCTTTAAATCAAGAAGTTCTTGGTTTCTTTTCAGAATGCAAAGCACTAAGAGAACATGCAAATTTTGTTCAAAAAAGATATGATTTAGTCATTCAAGAAAGGAACTCATGTTTAAGCAAACTCAAAGATCTTCAAGATAAACTGTTTAAACGTGGTCAAACTGATCAAACGATTTTTCTAAATAAACCTAAGGATATAAGATTTTATAATCCAAGAGAGGGATTAGGTTTTGAAAATCCTTGCTATTTACAAAAGGCAATTTCTAAAGTACCTACCTTGTATGACTATGGTAACATGGGAAGTATTTTGAAAATGTTCTTTGTAAAAACAACTAATGAAGAAGAAGTGATTGAGAACTTCAATAGAGCTAAAGCAGAAAACGCACAATTTTCGTTTGATTATACTCAATTAAACGAAAGTTATGGTACGCGCAAAATTCCTCTTTCTGATGATTATTTTCCAAGTTGTTCTACTCCAGTAATTGATCAAAATGAAGTTATGGAACAAGTGGTTAAAACAAAACTTTATATTCCAAATTTAATTTTGGAAAACAAAATATTTGATCTTGAAAATCAAATAACCATTCTACAACTAGATTTTGATCATGAACGAACAACTCTTTTACAATCTATTGAACTTCTCAAAAACTCAGCTTCTTCATCAAATTCAGTTTCAGTTTCAAAATCTTCTCTTGAACTTGATTTTGATAAACTTATGGAATCTGAGGAAGATTTGGAAATAACGTTCATGAACAAGGTTGAACCACGTGTTAAACAATCTTTGAAACAAAAGTGCTTAAAGCAGACATTTGATGCTCCGATTTCTTCAAACAAGAACATTAAAAAAAAAATTTCAAATACTAATACTGGTGCTTTTCATGTTTCAGATGTAAAATCGACAAATCATCATGTCAAATCCCGAAGTCAAACGTCAAAACAAGCTTTACATAGTTCTTATTCATGTAACTACAATAATATTCATAGGCATGGTTCATTGTATTCACAGAATTCAAACATGTGTAATCATACTTTGCGTTATTCAATTAATCATTCTATGCATGTAAATGAATCTATGTTGAAAGATAGGATTGTAGCTAGACGAAATAATTACTATCTTCCTGCTAAACAACATCACTCAAGAACATGGGAATCAAAGGGTTGGGATCAAAATAGTTATCAATCAAAATGGATTCCAAAATCACAACTTTCAAGAACTACATGGATTTCTAAATCAACAAGAAAACCCAAACCAATCTATAAATAGGTCCCTAAAAAGAAACAATCCACCATTAATTGTACTAACCCTTACGAACTCGTTGCAAAATGGGTTCCTAAGGTTATTTCAATGATTTGATTTTGCAGAAAATCTCGGTATGTGTTTGGTATCTTGATTCAGGATGTTCCAAACACATGACCGGTGATAAGTCCCTGCTAGTAAATTTTGTTGAGAAATTTATGGGGACTGTTCGATTTGGAAACAATCAGTTTGCTGCAATAATGGGGGTTGGAGATTTAGTGAGGGGCAAAATCATTATAAAACGGGTGGCTTATGTTGAAGGTTTAGGTCACAATCTCTTTAGTATTGGTCAATTTTGTGACAAGGATTTAGAGGTTCTATTTCGTAAACGAAGTTGTTGTGTTCGAACTGAAGATGGACAAGAATTATTGAACGGAACTCGTGGCACAAATCTCTATACCATTGATCTAGATAGTGCACAACCCGTGGCTGATGTATGTTTACTATCAAAAGCCTCTTCTCAAGAATTATGGTTGTGGCATCGTCGGTTTTCTCATCTAAATGTTAATCAGATCAATAAACTTTCTCGCTCTGGTGTTGTTCATGGTCTACCTGAATTACAATATGATCAGGATCACTTTTGTAAATCATGTATACTAGGTAAACTACATCATACATCACATAAATCCAAACCTACACCCAGTTCAGAAGCTGTTCTTCATCTACTTCATATGGATTTATGTGGACCTATGCGAATTCAAACCATCAATGGCAAGAAGTACATTCTTGTAATCGTGGACGACTTTTCACGTTACACATGGGTTTACTTCTTACAATCTAAATCTGACACACCGGAAACTCTCATCAACTTTCTCAAACAAACACAAGTGAATTTGCAACTTCCTGTGCGCTCAATCCGATCAGACAATGGCACGGAATTCAAAAACAAAACCTTATCTTCATTTTTGGAATCGGTTGGCATTACTCATCAATATTCCGCTGCACGAACTCCACAACAAAATGGTGTCGTTGAACGTCGAAATCGAACTCTTGTTGAGGCAGCTCGCACAATGCTCATATACTCTCAATTACCGATGTTCTTATGGGCAGAAGCTGTCAATACTGCATGTTTTACTCAAAACCGGTCAGTAATCAATAAGCAGTTCGGCAAGACACCTTATGAGATTATTAACAACCGTCCTCCAAATGTAAAGTTTTTCCGAATATTTGGATGTCCTTGCTATGTGTTAAATGATCGTGAAGATTTAGGAAAGTTTTCTCCAAAAAGTGACGAAGGAATTTTTATTGGTTATTCAAAGAATAAAGTTGCTTATCGGGTTTATAACAAAAGAACAAAGATCGTCAATGAAAGTGTTAATATCAAGTTTGATGAATTATCAGAAATGGTTTTTGAACAAAGCAGTTCAAAACCCGGTTTAACCAGTACAGAAGCAGACAAATCTGGAACATCAAATATGAATGACATTGATGAACTGTTTTCAGATTTTTATGACGAATACTTTGGAACATCCTTGTCGTCTGCTGATTCTCCTCAAATTGTTTCAACTTCTGAAATCTCAATCGATCTACCTGGTCCAGAATCTTCCCACGATGTGCAAATTGAATCACCAGAATTATTATTGCCAGTTAGTTCATCATCTACTGAATCAATGCCAGATATTACACTGGATCCGTCAAATGTTTCCCCTGTTGAATTATCAAGTCCGATACCCTATGTTGATACTTCAAATACTTCATTTGAATATCAACACCTACCGTTTGAGAGAAAATGGACTAAGTCTCATCCAAGTACTCAAATAATTGGAGATCCATCAGTTGGAGTTCAAACAAGGAAGGCTACTCGAAATGAATGTTTATATTCAAACTTTCTAAGCTCCATTGAACCATCAAGTGTCAAAGATGCTATACTTGATCATGATTGGATTACTGCCATGCAAGACGAGCTCAATCAGTTTGAGCGTCTTAAAGTGTGGAGACTTGTACCTAGACCACCTGGCAAATCAATTGTGGGTACCAAGTGGATATTCAAAAACAAAAAGGATGAGAATGGTGTCATTATTCGAAATAAAGCTCGCCTAGTTGCAAAAGGGTACAGTCAACAAGAAGGGATTGATTATGACGAAACATTTGCTCCAGTTGCACGTATTGAAGCCATTCGGATCTTTCTAGCTTATGCTGCTCACAAGAATTTCACAGTCTATCAAATGGATGTGAAAACAACGTTTCTTAATGGCATTCTTAATGAAGAGGTGTATGTGGGTCAACCAGAAGGTTTTGTCGACCCAAAGCGACCAAATGATGTATACCGACTGGATAAAGCGCTATATGGATTAAAGCAAGCTCCACGAGCTTGGTACGATGTGTTATCCGAATTCCTTGTCCAATCCGGTTTCTCAAAGGGTACACTTGACACCACTCTTTTTATTAAGAAACAAAAGGATGATATCATATTAATTCAAATTTATGTAGATGATATCATATTTGGATCCACTAATGCCAAATATTGCAAAAACTTTTCGGCATTAATGGTATCTAGATTTGAAATGAGCATGATGGGTGAAATGAATTTTTTCCTTGGGTTGCATGTCAAACAACTATCAAATGGAATTTTTATCAATCAAACAAAATATATTTTTGATCTTCTGAAAAAATTCCAAATGCTAGATTGTCAACCCATATCCACACCCATGGAAGCTCGGTCTCGCTTAAATGTTGATACCATGGGTAAATCAGTTGATCAAACTTTATATCGTAGCATGATTGGCTCCTTAATGTATTTAACTTCGAGCCGTCCAGATATCATGTATTCTACATGTGTCTGTGCTAGATATCAGGCAGCTCCAAAGGATTCACATCTTCAAGCAGTCAAACGAATTTTAAGATATCTTAAATATTCAATTGACTTGGGGTTGTGGTATCCTAAGGACACTGGTTTTGAACTAACAGCCTATTCAGATGCAGATCATGCAGGTTGTAAACTGGATCGCAAAAGTACTTCTGGTGGTGTACAATTTTTGGGAGATAAACTTGTAAGCTGGACTTCCAAGAAGCAAAATTGTGTTTCAACATCCACAGCTGAGGCAGAATATGTTGCAGCTGCTGTTTGTTGTTCACAAGTTTTGTGGATGAGGTCTCAACTTTTGGACTATGGTTTTAAATTTGAAAAGATACCTATCTATTGTGATTCTCAGAGTGCGATTGCTATTTCTTGCAATCCAGTTCAACACTCAAAAACAAAACACATAGATATTCGGTATCATTTTATAAAAGATCACATTGAAAAAGGGCATATCGAGTTATTTTTCGTCAAAACAGATTATCAACTGGCCGATCTATTCACCAAACCTTTAGATGAAAAACGATTTCACTTTTTGGTGTCTCAATTAGGCATGCTTTCACTTAAGCAATAATCTGTCATTTTCAACTCGAGATGCAAAATATTTTCATATTTTGAGGGGGAGAAAAGTTGAAATATTTTGCATAAGTGATGCATGATGGCTTTTACTCAAAAATAGAGTAAAACCCGATCTTCAAAAGAAAAAGAGATTTTGTTTTTATAACTCACCTTCATATGTAAAATTTTTATAAATCTTATGCATATGTTAAGGGGGAGTGTTTTTCAAAATCCAAAACTTTCAAGTATTCAAATCTATTTGCTTATTGCACAATACTTTGAAAGATTCTCAAAGACTCTATTTGCTTATTGCACAATACTTTGAAAGATTCTCAAAGACTTTTTCGAGATTCCAAGGATCGATGAATAATCAGATTACCAATTTCAATCAAATTATTTGGCAAAATGTTGTTTTCTGTACTAAGAGTGTTAGTTTATAAACTACTCCTATAATCCTCCAGAACCGGTTGGATTTACCAAAGGAACCACTTTCCAAAATAGGATGAAAGTTTAGGTCTTAGAATGAGGGAGGGTGAAAATTCTAGTACAGAACAGCATAATTTTAAATCCATTGCCAACTGAGGGTGGAGTAGAAAAATTGAGTAAGGTTGAGTGAGGAGTGTGTGAAAGGGTTAAAAGAAAAAGAAAACCCTCACTAAACAAATAATCGCCGGGTAGCCACATCTACTATCGGAAATCATGTGTTGATTTCTGGTATTGAAGGAGACATCATGGACCCAGTGATGCAATGCACATATACCCTCCTAACCACTCAAGAATTTCTTAATAAATTCTTGTTTCAGTATTCTCACAGAGATTTTACACATAATCTATCGACAACTCTGTTGGAGTTTGTTGATATTGAAACAAAAGGACAGTCTGCTCTAGTCCCTGACATCATTAATGCACAAATCGAGTCTAGAGCCCAAAAGATATAAAATATTTTAGGACACAAAGTGTATTTTTACACACCATGTCTTTGTGACATTATGCATGTCTAAGTGACATTGCCGGAACATTCATAGTGATACCTAAAATGGTATTCCACAATGATTGAATGGAAATCCTACCAATGCTAACATCAATGCCAACATTGAACGTAGGTCACTCAATTGAAACATTTAATTGATTCAATTATTGTGTTAACTGGTAATCTATGTGATCCAGGAGTTATAGTATTTTTAGAAATCTGTTTTCTGATTATACAATCAACTTTTCTGAGATTACATCAAATGAATTGTTGCTTACCTTTGGTTACTAAAAAGAATGAGAAAAACACTCTTCCAAGAATGACATGTTCAAGATATTCATACTATATCACAATTACTATCAAGGAAGAATGATTAAAGTTACAAGCTCAAGTGAAAAGAAAAGAAATAAAGAAGAGATTATGTCAAAATAAAGATTAAAAGCTCCAGAAGATCAAGATATGCATTTAAGGGGAAGCTAAAGCAAGAAATGAGAGTCAAGAAATAAAATTCAGAAGAAATATCAATATGAAGAGAAGACTGCTGACAGTCTATCTAAAAAGAAGGTTAAAAGAAAAGATTACAAAAGAGAAGAAGTTCAAAGTCAACAATCATGTGTGAAGAAAAGTTAAAGAGGAAAAGAGAAGAGTAGAACTCAAAAAGAAAGTTCTAATTCTCTATGTCAAAGACATTCAAAAGATTCATGACAAAAGGCTGAATCATCAGAAATATAAAGAAAGATCTTCAAAGAAGATATTCAAGAAAATCAAGATGCTAAATCCTAGGGGGAGATTGTTAGATATAAAAATAGGATTTGCATTCGTAAGTGAAAAACTGGTCATGTGACTTTAAAGTTAGTGTCGCAGAAATACTATGTGCGAACTTAATAATAAATTCGCAGAACAAGTTCGCAGGTACAAGTTCGCAGGCACAAAGTCGCAGGTCAACAAAGTCTCAAAACAAAGTCGCAGCTCAAATTAAAGTCGCATAAGAATAAAGTCGCAGAAGCAACATCAGTATAAATACAGGACTTGTATTCTCATTTAGAAGTTGTTGAACCAGAGAGTTTTGTAAGCATATGTTTGTATATCATATTGAGAGAGATATTAGAGCTTGTAACAGAGTTGTAATAGCAATATAGAAGCATTTGATTACTTGTTCTTATTCATTCATATACATACGTACTTATACTCTCGGATTTATTTCAATTCATCTCCAATTCACTAGATTCCATCCAACACGTTTAACGACCAAAATATCTAGACTAATCATGTGATTAACCTACAAAGGGGGCCCCCCACAAACTGACCAAAGGGGCCCTAGGACCCCCCCCCCCTCTTGATCACTTGGGAACTCACAAACACACCTTACCTCCATGTCTCCTACACCTTCTTGCCTTGGCTTGTTTGCACTTCATTTGATGCATATCTTTTCTTCACAAACAAACACACTCACTCTCTTCTCTTCCTCTCTAACCACGGTTGGAACAGCAGCAGCCCTCCCCCCTTCTTTTGTCCATACAACCACCATTAGACCATCAATAAACCACCACACCAACCACCATTCAATCACCATGAACCACCACCTCTAAAACTCTATTTTATGCTCTTTCAAACTAGAAACACCTACATATTAGATTACCATGTCATTCCATGGGAAAAACATGCTAAACACACGGATTTGGAGTTAGGAGCTCATCCACACCAAGTTCAAACTTCCATTTTGCTCAAATCCATCTTTTAGTGCATTGTAAGGAAACTACTACTATAAACTCTTTAATTCTTTCATTTAAATGTTTATATACTAGTTAAAACGTGTTAGATGTTCACTCATACTAGAAATCAACTTATAAACATGTATTTATGTTGATTATAACAAGAATTTGTTATAAAGAACCAAAACAAACTCCAAAACAGAAAGTATAACAACGGACATAAACTTTGGTCAACTTTGGAGGTAAATAACTCGGTCAAAACTTAACCAAATTTAGTGTTTATGGAATCTAAAATCAAGTTTAAACTGTGAGCTTTCTAACCCAACTCGTTTCATGGATTTTGGGCAACTATTGGAACTCCAAAACGAATTTACAAGAACAAATGTACAAGCTGTCCTTTGGAGACAGAATCTGACCTAACTTTGGAAGACCATAACTTCCAAACCACATATCCAATTGACGTAAATCCTTTTCCTAAAGGTCACTCTGGGTCTTAGATTTAAAAGTAGTATAATTAGATTTCATAAAAATAAGTAAAACTCAGTGAACAAATGTTTCTTTCACCAACTGTCCAGAAAAATAACTGTTGGACCTTTGTGTAATATTAATTATGTTTAAACCCCTTAAACGTGGCCAAAAATTATAAATCTTATATTTCTGTAAACCTAAGACATAGGAGAATATATGGTAAAATTTTCATAATAAACTAAGTTCATTTGACTTGTCAAAGTAGTAGCAAAAGAAGGACTAAAAAGTGGACAGATTTCGTTAAAAAGTGACAAATGAAAACTAACAGCAATCAAAGATGTAAAACCCCTATCTTATGGACTAAGACTATAAACTCAGTGAAATGAGTGATAATAAAGTACAATTAGTCGAAAAAATTTGCAATCAAGACTTGTATGGGTAAACATCGAAAGAGAACCGAAACGTTGAGCTAGAAAGGGTAAAATCTAAACTATAGAGACTAAGAGGGTGAAATTTGCAAGATATGGACTGAAATAGTGAAATCAGTAAATAAAAGTATACTAAAATGGAATCTATAGCTTAAAGTGTTAAAGAACGAGAATTATATGGTTAAGAGCCGATAAACCGAAACGTTGAGTTAAAAACGAGAAAATCGGAAACTAAAGAGATTAACGGTGTAAAAACAGAAAGTTCATGGACTAAGTACCTAAATGTCACACCCCCAAATTTAACAAGTATGATAATTATGCGGAAGCTTTTGGGGCGTGACGAGGATCAAATAACAATACCTCGAGCGTATGATTATCGCAGAACATCGATATTATTAGGATGCCAAAATAGTTTTACAAACATTTCGGCTCATCGAGCCGTCAACATGTCAAGGTTATCAAATACATCATTTTAAATAAAATGCAAGTTCCGGGATTCAATAAAAATACATCAAGTCAATATTATAAATAAATCTCGTTAGTTTAAATATGGCATCCTAATCATCGTGGCAGGTACGGTCCCAAATATGCATGTGTCTTACGGCATAGCTAATTCCCCTGAAAAACATATTTATAAAAGGTCAACATATCGTTGAGTGAATTCACAGGTTTAATGACTCTATCATAAACCATTATTTATAAACATTTCATCAATAGATCAAAAGTGGCATCAACGGCCTATTGTGCGATTATTCTCAATTTAAAACAATAAAAACAAACACTGACTGTGATCCCCCACAGACTAGCTAGGTCCTGCGAGTTAATATGTCGAACTAAACCTATAACCAAACCACAACTCACATATAATTCGTTTGCCTTGGACCGGTTAAGTATACTCGTCCCCAAAGTGCGAAACAACGTCGCTAGTTAGCGCGACTAACTAAAATAAACGTGGGATGGGGATGTCAGCCCCGATAGTACTATCTGTATACTTAGTGGTTAGCGTCATCTAACTAATGGTTATAGTGATTGTCAGCAAGAGGACTTCTATGCTACAACATGAAGAATTTAGTCGCCCATAAAGATACGTTGTCAGGTTTTAATAATCGCATAAATCAGTTATATGTTTTTCACCCCAAATTTGAAAGCAGTAAAACGGTAAAAGTGGGGCTGTGAACTCACCTGGAGTCCGAGCGTGCTAGCAAAACAGTTTAATAATAATTCCCACGTAAGTCTCTTAACGTCCTAAACGTAAGAGCTTAAATCAATATCGGCAGACGACACAATGGTCAGTCTGTGCCAGTTGTTCACTCAACAAGATTTGTAAAATTTGCCATCAACGGGCTTTCGAAAACATCCAACTTATATTTAAAAGAACGACACGTTGTGATCCCACTTTGTTTTCAAAATCATTAAATCGTAACTAAGTCCACATTAAAAATACCTTATTAAACGTATTATACTATTAATGTGTAACTTTCATTTATTCAATACATATACTTTCACATAGGTATATATATATTTATGTATCTCAATTACGTTTGATTTAGGGTTTCATGACATGTATTAACATTGGTAGTATTTCGTTATTATTATTATCATCACGTCATCTATTTCCATATACACATATAAATATATAAATATACTCATGTAAGCATCTATTTATATATATATATATATATTCATTTTCACTATAATTACTATATTTTAAACGTTAGCATATATATATGTATCCTCAAAATCATTTACACATTTTTCTTGTCGTTATGATATATTGACCAACAATATGTACATTTATTCATACATACATTCCTATACACATATTAATATAGTTATACGCCTTTATAATTTATTTTCATACTTTTACCTTACGATATTATTTAATCCCTTTTAAATTCCATTTATAACCTAACTTTTATAACTTAAAGTTTAATAACCTACATTTTGTCCTAAGTTATTCTAGTACTTATTTTACACCAAATTACATGAAATACACTAATCTTTACATTAAAAGTCCTTAATATATGGTTTTAATCGTTTTTAACCTTTTCAACTTAGTTAACTCATTTTTAACAGATTCTGTCCCATTTTTAGGTCAACCTTGCCTACGGTTTTGACTAGTCAAACATGTTCAGAAAATTATGAAAATTTTTATACAAGTTCCTCTATGTCTTAGCTTTCCAGAAACATAAGATTTGTAATTTTTGGTTGAGTTTAAGGGGTCCAAATGTATTTTACATCACACAAAGGTCAAACAGTTCATTTTCAGGACAGTTAGTCATAGATCCGTATGTAGCTTGAGTTCTACTTAACTTCACAAAACGAGATCACACAACCTTCAAAGCTAACACAATTTTTGACCTTCAGCAAAAAGAATCAACTTCTTTAGATCTACGGTTTGAAAGTTAAGATATTTTAAATTTGGGTTATTTTCTGTCCCAACAGTACAGCTCGTACACTTTAACTTAGAATTTCATTTTAAAATAGTAATACTCATCTAAAAATTATGAATCCAGTGGGGTTTGATAGCTAACTTCTTGAACTTAACTTTAGAACTAAGAAACACGTAATTTCATCAAGATTTGACCAAGTTATGAAGCTTCAAAGTTAGAAAAATTTTCTGACGTTTTTCAAAATGCATAATAGTGGACTGTTTTGGTACATTTTTGCATAAATCACTTATCAAACATGTAAAAACGATTTTTAAAGCTAGATATTGTCAAGAGTGAACATCTAAACATAATAGAACCATAAAATAAGTATTTTATCATAAATATTACAAGACTATGGAAGAAATGGTCCTTACAATGCTCTAGGAAGCAAAGGGAAGTGAAATGGAGGTGGATGAGGTTTTGCAAGAGCTCCTAGTTTCCAATCCTTGGTTTTATGATGTGATTAACTTGGAAATGGTATAAGGATGTGATTATGAACGTTTTTGATGGTTTAAAAGTGAAGAAATGATGATCTAAGTGTGGTGGCTCATGGTGGTGCAAGGGAGGTGCAATGGTGGTTCAAGGAGGAATGTGGTGGTTGTTTGAGAGAAAAAGAGAGAGGGGAGGCTGCTGGAAATCAGCAGATTTAGAGGGAGAGAAAAGATGTTTGTGTGTATGAAATGTGATGCAAGAATGGCCAAGTTATGGGGAGTAAGGGGAGGCAAGGTATGGGTGCAAGTATGGGTTCAAGTTGACCAAGAGGGGGGGTCCTAGGAAGGGTGCTTGGGCAGATTTTTGGTCAAGCGGAGGACCCACTTGTGATTTCCCAAATCAAATTAAGTCTAGATATTTTAGTCATTAGGTGCTAATCTCGATTAGTTAGGTTTTAATTGCGCGATTAAAGTTAATTAGGAGTAATTAAGGTAGATTAAGGTTAGTTAGAGTAGTTCCTAGCGACTTAATTAATTATAAGTCCTTTCGATATCATACGTATGTTTTCGATAATTCGTTTATTACAATTCGCGAAATCTCTACGTTTTTGCGTTAATTGAATTTGTATATTCGTTGATTCTATTATTTGAAACGTTATGCCATAACTTGGCATATTAATAGTAAATAACTACTATTTAATTATCAAATAGTTTTACGTTATTTATGAAAAATGATCACCAACGTTCGTGAATGTCGGTCTCTACCGATTGTTTGTGTAATTCTCGATGATTACGAATGCATCCCGCATTAAAATAGTGTGCATCTCATATGCAACTGTGGGCTTTGTGCTAGACTTATTTTGATGAAAACGAATTCACGTTAATTAAGTAGGGAATTAGCCTAAATGCACGTAATTAAAATGTACGAAATTTACCCTAATTTGAGGGTTGTCACACTAAAATCAGTAACTTTAAAGTCCTCACGAGAAAACCCTAAGTAAAGATGTCAAAAACCTAACTTATACGGTCAAAATCGGAGAAACCGTGCGGTTTAACCCAACCCGACAAACTATAAAATACGAGGATTTAAAACTATAATTTTGAGAATTTTAGGGACGGTTATGAACCCTCTGGAAATCAGGGAACTAAATTATAAAAATATACATTACGTTACGAGTAAGTGTATAAACCGAAAAAATGTGGAAAACCGAATTATAACGAGTTAAATAGTATTATAACGATGACTGATATATATATACATATATAAGTATATATATATATATTATGGCTAAGTATCACAACAATATTATATAGACATACGATTCCCGATTTAAAAACTAATTTAACGGAATCATGAACAGTGAATCAAATACGGTCAAGACATTATATATATATATAACAAGTCAAAATTAACGTTATTGATATACTATTAATAAAAATGTATTATAACGTTGACTTAAACGATTTTAGTGTTTTGAAAACTAATAAAGATCACAACGTGTCGTTGGCGCCTATGATGGCCTTTTTATGATATTAAAGCCCTTCGATGGCATATTTAAACCTAGTTGAGTGAACAACTGGCATTAACGGACTACATTTATTAATTCAAACTCTTGCATTTAGGGCGCTAAGAGACTTTATTGGGCGTTTTATATAAAACTGTTTTGCTAGCACGCTCGGACTCAGGTGAGTTCACAGCCCCACTTTTACCGTTTACTGCTTTTAACTTGGGGTGAAAAACATATAACTGAATGTATGCGATTATTAAAACCTGACATTGTATCCTTATGGGCGACTAAGTTTTATAAATTGTAGTGCCTAAGTCCTAGCTTACAATACTATAACCATTAGTTGGATGACGCTACCCACTGAGTATACAGATAGTACTATTGGCGCTGACATCCCCATCTCACGTATGTTTTAGTTAGTCGCGCTAACTAGCGACCCCGTTCGCGTGTTTTTGGGGACGAGTATACTTAATCGGTCCAGGCAAATGAATCTATGTTTGTGTTGTGGTTTGGTTATAGGCTTAGTTCGGCATATTAACTCGACAGTTTAGCTAACCTTCGGGGGATCTTAGTCAGAGGTTTTATTGATTTAAATTGAGAATTATCGCACAATAAGCCTTCAATGCCATTTTTGATCTATTGATGAAATGTTTCTAACTGATGGTTTATGATAGAGTCATTAAACCTGTGAATTCACTCAACAATTATGTTGACGTTTTTATAAATATGTTTTTCAGGGGAATTAGCTATGCCGTAAGTCACATGCATATTGGGACCGTACCTGCCACGATGAATTAGGATGCCAAATTTTGTATAAAAATAAAGGGATTAATTATAATAGAAACTGATTTGTAATTCTATTTATGAAATCCCGAAACTTGTAAGTTGTTGAAATGATGTATTCGATAACATTTCTCTTTGACGGTTTAAATTACTGTAACTTTGTAAAACTATTATTGGCATCTTAATAATATAGATGTTCTGAAATAATCATACGCTCTCGATGTATTGTTATTCGATCACCGTCACACCCCAAAGCTTCCGCATGATTAACTGTATGTATTTAAATTTGGGGGTGTGACATCAATAGACAAGTTGTGACTAATTCCTAAAAAACATGTAAAAGTAAACAGGTCAACTATGAAACATAGTTGGTGAGTACACAGGTTTTGTGTAATGAAAGACCCTTTTCCAGTGTTTACAAAGTCTAGTTTAAAGTTCCACGTTACTACGTGATTAGTTCGCAAAAGTAGTCTGCTTAGTGCCGAGACTCATACAAAGACGATATTTATCTGATAAGTTCTTGAAATCAATTTTAGGATGGTCAAACGCTATTGGGTGGATAATTATGAAGGTAATTCATTAAATAAGGCTCATTTAAGAGCGATATTCATTTGATAGCTAGATTGATTTGTGAATCGATGTTTTGTTTGCGAAAGAGGTTTATTTAAGAACGAGACTCATTTAGGAGCGATTCCCTTTTTGTACTCAATTAAAAGTCGTGATTCATTTATAACGCTACGCTCATATTTTCACAGGAATATTCAATTCACATTTATAAAACTCAAGATATAGTGTTTAATAAGTTCAAGTTATGTTTATAAAACTCATATTGTAATATTTAATAAGTTCACGTTACGTTTATAAAGTCCATGGATCATCAAATCAATATCAAAACGTTTATAATCTCAATGGATTATTATGTCGAAGTTCATAAGAATGCGAGGCGTTATTATGAAACCACGTTTATCATTGTCCATAACCACAATGATTTATAGTATAAAACTCGGGTTATAAAATTTATGGTTTTAAAGTAATATCGTTTCAAATGACAAAGTCATTGTCAAGTTCGAGTCGTAAGGTTTATAGTTTCAAAGAAATGTCGTTTCAAATGACAAAGTCATTGTAAAGCTCGGGTCGTAAGTTTATTGTTTCAAAGAAATATTATTTCAAATGACAAAGTCATTGTAAAGCTCGGGTCGTAAGTTTATAGTTTCAAAGAAATATCGTTTCGAATTAGAAAGTCATTGTAAAGCTTGGGTCGTAAGTTTATAGTTTCAAAGAAATATCGTTTCAAATGACAAGGTCATTGTAAAGCACTGGTCGTAAGTTTATAGTTTCAGAGAGATGTCATTTCAAATGTCAAAACGTCATACGTTTATAGTCGTTTATGAAATTTCTATGCTATCATGTTATAATGTCTATAGTCACAATGATTTTATTATGCTTGAGTCCACAACCAAACCTACAACCGATAAACCTTTGCCTTAAAGAGAGATGCCCTATCGTTGGCATCTAGGATGATGGGATGCACTCACGTGGCCGCGTGAGTAGGGAGGTGGTCTCGCTCCCAAATAGTACTATTCATATGTATCATTTGGATCATATAGAGTTAATAGTCGTGTAGATATACCGGGGACTTTAGATACTGTAGATGTTGATGCATCTTAGAGTGTCTGTCAGTTGGTCTAGTCTGTACTGTGTCTGTAAATGAAATAGACTTAGTGAAAATTACATTTTCTGTGTACTGCGACACAAGGCTTGTGTCGCATGAGTTGTAGTTGCGACACAGTGCTTGTGTCGCATTAGTGATCTCTGCGACACAAGGCTTGTGTCGCAGAACGGCCAGACTGTTTAGTATAAATATCAAAGTTAGAGATATTTAGGGTAAGACATTTTGCACTCACTTTATTCTCTGTATTTTGGCTGCTACACTCTCTTTGAGAGAATATTATGGGGATTGAGTAATATAAAGTTATATTTCATTTGTTTATCATTTTGTCCAAACTTTATATTATTTTGCTTGTGTTCTTGTCTCCTTATCCACTTGATTTGATTAAAAGATCACCCCATTGGGATCAACAATTGGTATCAGAGCCATAATCTTTGATTGTTAGTGGTATCAAATCATTTGGGTAAGTTTTTAACACTTATCTTGCTTATTTAACATCTTTTTGGTGTTTGATCTTTATTATAAGTGTTTTGGAGCTGAAAAGTGGAGTTTTTGAAGCTAAAAATCTAAGCTTTTATCAAGTTTTTCGATAAAAAACATTTAGGGTTCGAAAATATGTGTTTTTGAGGTTTGTTCGTACTAACAGCGCCGTTTTGCGACACAAGGTTGCGACATAATATTGTGTCGCTTTAGGGTTTCAGCGACCTTAATTCTGCGACATAGTGTTGCGACACAAGGTTTCAGCGACCTTAATCCTGCGACATAACACTGCGACATAACCACTGTGTCGCTTTCTGTTCAGTTGCGACATAATCATTGTGTCGCTGCTAGTCTTCTTGCGACATAACCTCTGCGACATATCATTTGTGTCGCATTTTTCAGTTTTTCAGAATTTTTGAAAAGTCTCTCGAGCCCATTACCATGTCTTCTTCTACATCAACATCACTTCAATAGGTTGGGGCAATGCTAAAGCATTCTAGTGAGGTGGGCTCTACAAACAAACCACCGATGTACACTACGGGTATGAACTACTTAGACTGGCGTCAACGGTTTGAAGCGTTTGTATCTTTCAACGATGCTGAGATGTTGATCTATCTTGAGGAACGATATGAACGCCCTGTTCGAACCGGTATATTTAATGGACCTATTCCTGAAAAGTCCATTAAATCAATGACTCCTGAAGAACGTAAGGCTTTCGATACTGAACGAAAAACATACTCTGCGATTACTATGGCCTTACCTCAACAGATATTGAGACAACTACGCGATCACAAGACCACTTATGATCTATGGAAGGGGTTTGAAAAGAAATGTGGTGGTAGTGATCAGTACAAACGAAACAAACTGGATCTTGTTAAGAAACAGTTTGAGGTTTTTGACATGTTACCTACTGAGTCTCTGGAAGATATGTGTAGTCGATACTCTCAGCTTGTAAGTGAACTAGTCGAGGGAGGAGTAAATCTCGACAAAACTGATGTAAACAAGAAGCTTTTGGGTTTCTTACCAAAGAAATGGAATACACGAGTGCTGCTAATGGAAAAAGACGAGGATATAATGGATATGGAGCTTGATGATCTAATTGGACAGATTGCTGCTGACCTCCTGGACATGCAGAAGAAGGAGACCAAGGCTACTGCACATATTCAGAATCCCATGTTATATGGTGTGGATGTTCCTGCTGCAGCGACTCAAGCTGCTGGGGCTGCATTCTTCTCTGGGGGTTCTGGTGCTCCTAGTTTATCTGGTGGTTTTGGATATACTACCACAAACTTTGCTAGTGGGGGTGGTACTTACTCCAATCTTAAAGGAGCATCTCCTGCAGTTGCTGAGGAACATGCAGCTGTATTCACCGCTTTCTTGTCAGCGTATGATGACTTCCTATCCAACAAGAACAACACTGTGAATATGACTGAAGAAGATTTCAGTCAAATTGATCAAGAAGAGCTTGAAAGAATGGACTTGAAGTGGAGCATGGCTATGCTCACAAGACGTGTCAAAAATTTCTTGAAGAAGACTGGGAGGAAGAACGTCACTGATCCGGAAGAGAAGGGTCTTGGATTTAATAAGAGCAAGGTAAAATGCTACCAGTGTCACAACTATGGACACTTTGCTCGTGAATGTGACAGAAAGAAGAATCCACCTTCCGGTTTATCCAAGCCCTCTCAGTCCACCTCATCTGAGAAGACCAGATCTGATGAAAAAGCAATGGTTTCCGCTGCGCTACTGCTTTCCAACAATGCTTGGGAATGGTCTGACCCAGATGAAGATGATACAGAACGGGCACTAATGGCTGAAGTGCATGAGGTACATGATGAACCCTTATCTTGTGTATCATGCATTAAATTAACTAACCAGCTAAATAGGTATAGAGAGGATACCACACGCCTTAACACTGTCATACAAAATTTAACTGAAACAAATAATATGTTACGGGACAGTGATAAGGCCAGTGGTCAAAAGTTAAAAGCTATTTTGGAAGAGAAAAAGGAACTAAAAGCTAAAATTTTTGAACAACAAGATGAAATTGGTAGCTATGTTGACATGCTATCATCTGTTAAAAGGGAACTTGTTGAATCTCAAACTGAGGTTTTAAATTTAAAGAAAAAGCTTTCAAACTTTTCAACATCCTCTCTAGTCTTTGATGAAATCCTACAGGCACAGAGGACTGACATTAAGAGTAAGGCAGGACTTGGTTTTCATCAAGTCCCACCTCCTAAGGATTATTTACCTATGCCTGTTAGGGATAATGTCAATGATATGATGCCTATCTTTACTAAGATAGATGTTAAAACTGTCAAACCAACTGTGAGCATCAATATAAGTAAGCCTGAGCTAGTTAAGGCTGAAAATGTCATCATTGCATGTGAACAACCTGAAACTAGTAGGCCTGAGCCTATTAAGGCTAATACTAGTGAGTCTGAAACAAGTAAGACTCAAAAGGTTGAGAAAGTTAAAACTATTAAGGCCAAGATTCATCAGACTGAACTTATTAAATCTGAAAATATAGTTGAGCCTAAATTAGGAAAGACTCTTTCTGTGCTTCCTCGTATTATTGAAGAGGAAATTGAAATTGAGGATATAACTGATCAAGAGTATCGACCAGTTAAGAAAAACGTCAACCCTGAAAATCATATAATTACTATCGAACAAAGAGAACAGGCTATAACAAAAGGAAAAGGTAAAGCTATGGCTGAACCTCAAAAGAAGATTGTTTCTAAAACGATTAAATTAAATAAATCTTCTAAAATTTCAACTAAAGCATATGCTGCTGTTGAATGCTCACACAAGTGTGATTGTTCAACACATGCTTCTTTTGGTCGAGCTCATCGGTTTGTTCCTAAATCTCAATCTTGTTTTGAGCAACGATCTTGCTTCTACTGCAAGATGTGACAACCGTCAAAAATCTCAGGTCAACACCGAAATTAGAATCCTAGTACTTTTAGTTACGTTTACAGCACCTTAAGATCCTACTGAAAAAGTCTAGATTCAACTCCTTAAGTACCGAGTCCGTAAGTTACCGAAATCGCGTAACGCCTTAGAAGATTGCTTAGCTATAAGACTTTGAGAAATATTAAATTATATTACAAAGTGCCAAAGAAAACTAATAAAATTAAATTTCATAAGTCATCACAAAATAATTATCGTATCGCAAAAATCGGAATTTAACCTGAAATTTCGTAACTCGGTAAACACAACCAGAAATCGGTTAATTAACTCGTGAATGTCAATTGTAAGCGAATCTAATGTATTTTGATGAGAATTATAAACTTAGAAAATAAAATTTTATAACTCCAATTTCAACCATTAAAACATCACAATTAAACATTTCAATATGTACAAACTTATACCAAAACAATATGTAACATTTAAGCCTTTAATTACTTAACATAAAAAAAAAAAAAAAAAAAAAAAATTTTTTTTTACTCCCTTCCCCCCCTAAAAATGGCCAGCCCCTTTTCCCCCCTTTTTCTTGACTACTCCACTCCCCAAAACCCCAATTGATTACATGCACACTCCACCACTTCCCCGCACTTCAATCATTCATTTTTTTTTCTCTCAACTTCTCTCTACTTTCTCTCAAGAACACCACCATTTCCAGCCCTCTTTCAATCAAAAATCGCCATCTTCAAAGTGTTCTTACATCTAAATCCATCATTCAAAGGTAAAACATTCATCCCTAGTCTCCTTTCTTGTAATCTCTACTTTGAACCTTGATGAAAAACGGATTTTATGCCTTTTTCCATGGCTAAAACCCTCAATAAAAGGTTTGTAAGTTTGTAGGTTCCCTTACACTTGTTTAAGTGTCAAAAACTAAGGGCAACCCATGATCAAACCGAAAACAAACCGAAAATCGTCTTTTTCTTTGTGTTTTGATGCTATTTACTAGTTCTAGTTGGAATAAAAAGTTTAAACTACTAAGAATCATATCTAACACATCTTGAATGTATTTTAACACCAAGAATGTGTTAGATCAAAGATTTAAAGGAGCAAATAGGATCTAGAGCTTGGTAGCAAGGGGTGTTCTTGAAAAAGAACCCAAAAACCCGATTTTTGGGCTTGCATGTACCATTTTAGTATCTAAATCTTATTTTATGTTAAAGTATATTTTTATCTCTGTAAAAGTACATATTCATGCATGTAAGACAAAGCCTCAATCATTGGATGAGGTCTAAAAATCGTGAGATGTGGAAACACACCAAAAAGATTGCTATTGTCTTATATGAATCTGTCCAGATTTTTGACCTCACTTGAGACGACCATAACTCAGTGAATAATGGTCCAAAAATCTTGATTCTTCTTCTGGAATTTAGTTCAATGTCTTACCTTTCAAAGCCCACTGGTCTCATTCAAATCCATTGAGTTTAAGACCCCCAAATGTACCAAACAAAACTGGTGCGCAAACAGTAATGTTTCTGTGAACATCATGAATTGATATTTGTTTAAGGGTCTTAAACTATTCAAAAACATTTGAGAAAATTATTTTATATTCCTAACACATATATCTCAGTATCATAAAAATATAGGATTTTATCTTGCTACTTAAGTATTTTTAGAAAATGCGTGAATAACATGCATAATCTTGGTCTTGTAAATGTAGGAATGATGTTGTTATGATGAATGTAAAATACACAAAATATAGATAAAACGTGTTTAAAATTTGAGGGTGATTTTTCTCAGTATCTATGTCTTGAAAAGAACCTTGAAAATAAAAATGAGAATTTTTGGGAAAACTAAAGCATTTTTCTTGGTTTAATGCAAGTAAAGTCTCTAAAAGGAGAAAATATTCATGAAAAATACTTTTTGACATCAGAAAAATATGGGAAAATTACTGTGTCATTTTCCACATAAAATGACACTATCCTCAAAATTTAACACTCATTAGAATTGTTTAGATATGTTAACCGATGTACGGTTTGTTAAAACACTTACGATTGGGAACCAATGTTCCAGAGCCCAAAATGGCATGAAATTTTTACACAAACTTAGAAATGACTTAAAACTGATCTAGTAAAAATTTCGGAATTTTTCAAGAATAATTACTATTTTTCTCCTATTTATCTCACTCTTTTGGTCAAGAAATGATTAAAAATAATCTGTAAATCTAAAAATTCCCAAATTTTCACAGAAAATTTTTGAATTATTTTCCATGTTGTATACCAAGTTTGGTAATTTTTGAAATCTGTTTTCAAGTGTTTACATTATTTTAATCACAACCCGAGTGATTACCAACAACGACAAATCAAACTTTAACGGCACTTTGTAACACAAACGACTAACTAAGCAATCTTAACAAGCCATCTTAGCCAACAATCTAATTAGGAACCTTGTATTCGTAGGTCTTGGATAGGAGTCACTCTTGGGTCGAAACGCGCTTTACATCCATTACCGTACGCATACTAACAATTGTGAGTGCTCAGCCCCTATTTTAACGCCTTATCTAAATGTTTTGGGGGTGAAAAGCATGCATGAATGACTTGAATGATTTATATACTTGAAAATGATGTGTTTTATGATGCACTTAAATTACAAATGCCATGATATAATTATTGTGCTATGCTGTGCTATGCTAAATTTCAAAACAATATCGTGAATGCTTATCAATGTTACATGATTATATGCTTGATTTCTATCGTATCTAAAGTCCCCGGTATCTCTACACGACCATTAACTCTTTATGAGCCAAATGATGCATATGAATAGTACTATTTGGGAGCGAGACCACCTCCCCACTCACGCGGCCACGTGAGTGCATTCCATCATCCTAAATGCCAACGGTAGGGCATCACTGTTTGGGGCAAGGGTTTATCGGTCGTAGGTTTGGTTGTGGGCTCAAGCATAATTTGATCATCAATTTTATAAAAAAAAATGTAATGGCATAGTGATTTCGTAAACACCCATTAACGTATGGCGCTTTGACACGTAAATGATGTCGCTTAAAACGATAAACTTGCGACTTATATTTTATAAAATGACATAGTTATCCGAAATGAGGATACTTTATGAATTATCAACTTAAGGCCGAGCTCTACCATGACATTGTTATTTGAAGTAACCTTTCTTTAAATTTTAAATATCACAACTTGGACGTTATCAGGTTATGTAATTCGAATCATTACTTCTTTAACTTTACGAATATAACCGGAGTTATTAAATTATAAATCATTGGGATTTTGACAATTAAAGATGTAGTTTCAATGACACCATGTTTTCTTGTGAAATTCGATATAATGATTCGTCTAAATGACGAACAGTTTGCTTGAAAGAGAACTCACCATTAACTTTATAAAACATAACTTGAACTTATTAAATAAGTTTTACATACTTAATTTGTATTTATCATACCTACCATATCGTGAGTTTTGTAAACCTTAAATGTTCTTTTAATAATATGAGTATGGAGTTATAAATGAATTATGACTTTTAATTAGGTTTCTAAAGTATTTCTTTTAAAAGAGTTCCACTATTATATAAACTTCATTTACAGCTAAGATATCGATTCATAAAGGAATTTAACATTTAAATAAAGATCACTCTTAAAAGAGCTTTAAGTCAACTAATCCCTTGTATAATTACTATGAAATAACCTTTGACTATTATCCGATGATCATTTTAAACTGAGGATTGGTTAATTATCTTAGTCGTATGAGCTCGGCACTAAACAAAGAATTTTACAAACTAATCATGAAGTACGTGTAACGTTTGAACCAAACTTCATAAACCTTTAAAGAAAGTCTATCATTTCACAAAACCTGTGTACTCACCAACTATGTTTCATAGTTGACCTGTATTTTTACATGCTTTTCAGGAATTAGTCTCAACTTGTCTATCGAAGCTAAACCCGCTAGACGACTTATGCTGTTGTTGTGTTACGGAAATTGTATCTCTTGAATGTAATTGTGTGTTTAGGTTATTCACTTCGTGCTGTAAACGCTTGTAAGACATAATGTTATGTATTATTTGTAGACCGTTGAACGGTGACGTTTTGTAATTTTCGATTATGAAATCATTGTACTGTTACATCTCGTGTTTCCGCTTTAGCGGGGTGTGACACAAGAAGCAAGGTCATTTGATAAATAATTGTCATGTGCTTGCAAAGAAACAGTCTGGGAAACAGGTTTCTCAAGTTTCAAAACTTAAAAAACTTTCAAAGAAGCCTATTTCAATGAAATGCTCTAAGCCTACTATCCCAGCTGTTAAGGTCAACAAAGTTGAGCAAAATACTTTGCAAAACTTAAAGCCCAAAGTTGTTGACCTGCAAGCATCCAAACCAAAACAAGTTTGGAAGATTAAGGAATCTTGCAAAGATTCTACATCTAACAATACCTCATCAGTCAAACATTCTAAACTTTTTGAAAACAAAGTTTTGACTGATGTGGTCATTGTTGATGATGTTACTGGAGTACCCAAGACTATAAAGGCTTGGGTCTCCATTTCTAACTAATGTACCTTGTTTGTGGTGCCGCAGCAACCTGAATCTGTAAAGAATAGTAAATGGTATATCGACAGCGGTTGTTCTCGGCACATGACTGGTGATGTTTCTCTTTTATCTGAAGTTCATGCTTTCAATGGAGGTTATGTGGCCTTCGCTGGTGATAAATGGGGAGTTATTTTTGGTCAAGGTACGCTTACCAATGGAATGGTAAGCTTTGAGAAGGTAAATTTTGTGGAGCAATTACAACACAATCTCCTCAGTGTCTCTCAAGTGTGCGATAAAAAGTACACTACTACTTTTACAGACACTGAATGTTGTATATTGAAGCCGGGATTTGTGATCCCTGAAGAATGGGTGCTACTGAGGGCACCTCGGGAGCGAGACACGTATATTCTGGACATGAGTACTGTGGAAACTACACAGCTCACTTGTCTTCTTTCTAAAGCTCCTGAGAAGGAATCGTTATTATGGCACAGGCGTATGGGACACTTGCACTTTCGCAAGATGAACTACCTGATCAAGAATGATCTAGTGCGAGGTGTCCCTAAGCAATCCTTTGGACTGAATGATCATTGCGTTCCTTGTCAGAAAGGAAAGCAACACAAGAAGTCTCACAGACCGAAGCTGGCCAATTCAACTGAGAAGCCCTTGGAGCTGCTACACATGGATCTATTCGGGCCAGTCAGAAAGAAGAGTTTGGGAGGTACTTCTTATTGTCTTGTTGTGACGGATAATTATTCGCGATTTTCTTGGGTTTATTTTCTGAAGACCAAGGATGAAGTGCCTGAGATTCTTATTTATCTATTCGATAAACTGCAAAATCTTTGTGATTTGAGAATCAAGAAAATTAGGAGTGATAACGGTACAGAGTTTAAGAACTCGATTATGGAACTGTACTGTTTGAGTAATGGTATTGAACACCAATTCAGTGCCGCAAGGACTCCACAGCAGAACGGGGTTGCAGAACGTAAGAATAGAACCTTGATTGAGGCTGCACGTACAATGTTATCTGATTCTAAGCTTCCAATCATCTTCTGGGCCGAAGCTGTGAATACGGCCTGCTACGTTCTAAATCGGGTATTAACGGTTAAGAAGAAGAACAAGACGTCCTATGAATTGTTCAACAATAGAAAGCCTAATCTACAATTTCTTGAACCGTTTGGCTGTCTATGCACTATTATGCACACCAAGGAATGAATTGCTAAGTTTGGTGAGAAATCCTGTGAAGGTGTTTTTCTAGGATTCTCTAATAACTCACCAAACAAACGCGTGTATAACTTAGTGACCAAGCGTGTGGAAGAACATTTTGAAGTCACCTTTTTCCATTACACTAACAACCCTCAGGGAAAGGGACCCGAATATTTGTTTGACTATCAAACACTGTTTGATTCTTTCAATATTCCTGAGGAAAATGAAGAAGAGGATATAGTGACACTACTTCATGGGCTGGACATCGCTTCTGAAACACCACCCATCTCTGTTCCTCCACCACCTACAGGAACACCAGCAACTGCTCCTGCTGCTAATTGTGAGACTCCACCTCCACTCGTTACTGAGAATGTTCCTGATCCTACAAATGATGAGGAACAAATGTTTGAGGATTCTGTTCAATCACCTGCATCTGACCTTGAAGATTTACCGGCACTTCAACTCGAACTTGAAGCTGACTCCACAAACCTTGATTCTATCATCGTTCCAGCTGCAATTCCGAGTTCTCGGATCAATGTGTCACATCCAGTTGATGCCATTTTTGGTGATTTAAACAAAGGTGTTTTAACGAGAAGACAGATTGCTGCTGCTGAACAATCTGTGTTGACACCGTCTCCTATTACCGTCACTGATCCTGTTTGTCTTGCTTCGGAAATTGAAGAATGCTTTCTCTCCCAAGTAGAACCGAAGAAGACAGCTGATGCGTTAAAGGATCCATACTGGGTTGAAGCTATGCAGGAAGAGCTTCAACAATTCAACAAGCTGCAAGTATGGACTTTGGTGCCTTTACCCAAGGGTGTTCATCCTATTGGCACTCGTTGGGTATATCGTGTGAAGAAGGATGATCGGGGCGTGGTAATTCGCAACAAAGCACGACTAGTGGTCCAGGGCTTCACTCAAATTGAAGGTTTGGACTATGATGAAGTATTTGCTCCGGTTGCTCGTTTGGAATCCATCCGCATTTTCCTGGCGTACGCTTCATTCAAAGGATTTCGGGTTTACCAGCTTGACGTTAAGAGTGCATTTCTGTATGGTCAAGTGGTTGAAGAGGTCTATGTCAAACAGCCGCCTAGATTTGAAGACTCTGTTCATCCGAACTACGTCTGCTAGCTAGACAAGGCATTGTATGGTCTTCATCAAGCTCCTAGAGCTTGGTATGAGCGGCTTGCGACTCATCTTCTGAAGAATGGTTTTGTACGCGGAACGATCGACAGTACTCTCTTCATCAAGCATGCAGGGGAGGACTTGTTATTAGTACAGGTTTATGTGGATGACATCATCTTTGGTTCCACCAAGGATGAACTGTGTCGCGACTTCGAGCGGATCATGAAGTCAGAATTTGAAATGAGTGCAATGGGGGAGCTGAACTTTTTCTTGGGCGTACAAGTCGAGCAATCTGCTAAAGGGATTTACATTCATCAGTCCAAGTACGTCAACGACATGCTTACGCGGTATAACTTGACTGACTGTAAATCCTATGGGACGCCTTTAGAGCTGAATCATCACCTTGGTCCAGCAGAAGATGAAGAGGACTGTCCGGAAAAAGATTACCGATCTATGATTGGTTCTCTGATGTATCTCACTGCATCGCGTCCGAACATTGTCTTTGCAGTATCTCTCTGTTCTAGGTATTAGGCTAAACCGAAGGTGTCTCACATGAAGGCAGTTACGCGAATCTTCGGTTATCTCAAATGTAGACCAACTCTTGGTCTCTGGTATTCTAATGAGAAAACCTTCGCGCTCACTGCTTACTCGGACTCGGATTATGGAGGATGCAATATGGATAAGAAGTCCACTTCTGGTGGATGTCAGTTTCTTGGACCTCGGCTCGTATCATGGCAGTGCAAAAAGCAAACAACTGTTTCTACCTCAACCGCAGAGGCTGAATACATTGCTGCTGCTAGTTGCTGTTCCCAAGTTCTTTGGATACAACACCAGTTGCGCGATTACGGTTTACTCTTAATTATGACTCCTATTCATATAGATAATACTGCTGCTATATGTATTACTCGTAATCCTGTCCAACATTCTAAGACCAAACACATAGAAATTAGGTTTCATTTCATTCATGATTGTTAAGAAAAGCAACGTTGCAACATTTGTTAAAAGACGTTTAGTTGTGTTCAAAACAACTAGGGATATGATAGTACATTAGGAGACACTCCTCAAACGACAATCTCAAGTTTTATCCTCGATATATCAGTAGGTTTATCTTGTATATGTTATTCTTGCTCTTATAAACATCTGACTACTTGCACGATGTATTGGTAGACATGTTCCCACTCTTCTTTGCGTAACTAAGAAATACTTAAATTCGTGTTTACTCTTTTGTGATGACCATCATATGATGTATGACAATGTGTCTTAAATTCTTATGTATTAGCTTGCCATGCTTCAATTGACTTGAGTTTGTATCTAACAACATTTGGGGATTTATACTGTCTGTTTCCTTTGTTGTACGTCCGTACAGACCTGGTCTCAGTCAGTATACTTTCAAACATTAAGCAAACAAAAGTCAAAGTACTTTCAAATCTTATAAAATCAAAGATTACTTACAAGGTCGCCAAATGGTTTGACCAAGTCTGGTTTTGCTTACACCTGAATCAAGTCTATGTCGCTTTGTTGTACGGATGTACAGACCTGTCACCGCTGGATTGATTCTTAAAAATGTTGAATTCAAACGCTTTCTCTAACTAATCGAAGTTTTGAGCCTGACTTAATACTAAGAGTATATCTATGGGGGAATCACAGAGATCTATTCACTCTCACAATAACTGCTAAGCTTGAAGTTGTGTGTGTTACATGTTTAAGTGGACAAACAATACTAATAATCGTCTTGTTTCAGACTGCGTCTAAGGCTTGATAACTTTCTTGATCAACTTAAAATTGGACATCTATACTGATAATCGAATTAAAGTTTGATATTGTCTTGCGAGTCTGTCTTTCTAATATGATTCCTACAATGACACATCTCAAACTGTTCTTTTCTGTTTTTATTTATTATTTATTTATTATTTTGCTATTTAGTTTATTTAATTTGTTCACTAAGTGTCACAAATACAAAAATCTTAAAAACGTGAACTCTTGATTGACATCTGCGACACAAGGCTTGTGTCGCTTATTTGTGTTGACTATCCTGCGACACAAGACTTGTGTCGCATACTTTGTGGCCCAGCAACACAATCATTGTGTCGCTCCATTGTGTCGCCTATTGTGCTGATCTTTCAGCGACACAACCATTGTGTCGCATATTGTGTCGCTGCCTTGTGTCAGGGGTATAAAAACCCTCGTGTCGCTGTAATTAATATCTAATTATCAGCGACACCACATTTCAAATCCAGCGACACAAAAGGAACCTGCGACACAAGCATCCCGATTCAAATTTCGAAAATTCTGTGATTTTCTGTGAATCTTCGCGTGTTTCAACTTCTTAATCTTGTTCTCCTTATTATTCCGCATCTATAGGTACTTATCTTACCATCTTTAACTGCATATTCAATTGTACATTTGATTTTGAAGTTTCGGTATTTTAGGTTTTCAATATTTGCATCAATTACATGCCTAAATGTGTTATATTTTGTGAAATCATTGTTGCTTTAGGTTCCTGCTATCTTGATACACCTTCGGCCATGATCAAAACACAAAACCCCTAATTTTTGTTCATCAGAAAAATCTGGGTTTCAAAGTGTTCATCTTTGCGACACAAGCGTTGTGTCGCTGTCATACTGCGACACAAAACTTGTGTCGCTGTCTTATAACGCTGCTAATGTTGCGACACAAGTCTTATGTCGCTGTCTTATGACGCTATATTCTATGCGACACAACGGCTATGTCGCCATACAATTTGTGCGACACAACCCTTATGTCGCTGAATAATCATTAAATTGATTTTATTGCGACACAAGGCTTGTGTCGCAAGACATTTTTAATTCAAAAATGTCAATCTTTTTTGTTGAAACTAACGGCTTCCAAGTTTCTCGTGTTCTTACAGATATGGCAGGTGTAAATGTGAATGCTTTGTTTTGGGAACCACGTCACAATGTAACTGCATTCTTGGATGATGACAAAGAGTCGGTAGCACCATATAGACCCATGATTGCTTTTCTTCGCCGCTCTCGGGTATATAATGCCATCACGGCCACTACTGCTATCTACCGTGATCACGTCACGAAATTTTGGCGATTAATTCGGAACTTCCATATACGAGGCTTATCTCACGCGTTCATGATCTTGAGATCATCATCTCTGAACAGACTATCAGAGAGTTCTTTGAGTTTCCGGACGACTCAGAAATGCCGGTTACTTTCTCAAATGCATTTATCTCTGGCGGAATGATTCGTCTAGGTTATCCTTCTATCCCCAGAGATCAATATCGCAAGGCCTTTCTCACCAAGGTCTGGCGGTATTTGATGCACATAATGATTGTGTGCCTTTCTGCACGCAAGGTTGGTTTCGATGGCATCAGCCATTCGACTGCGTCAGCAATGCTGGCGCTGGTATACAATAAGCCCTACAATTTTTCAGGCTATATCTTTCGAGCTTTGGTAGACCACACTCAAGCAGGTGAGAGCCAATGGGCTCTGTACCCACGATTCGTTCAACTACTCATCAACCACCTGCTCCCGGATTACCGGTGGCCCCACAGCACCAATTCAGACCAACGCCAATGAATACCATAATTTTTGTGGTCTCCGGCCAATATGCTAAGGTGCACCGGTTCCACCTGACGTGCCTCTTTTTGGACACATTGTGGATGAGGCCTATGTGCCTCCGGAGGGTGACGAATTCGCCGAACCGGCTCCTATTCCTAGGCCACTGTCACCTCCACCACAGGCACCGATTCAACAACAACA
>OY992777.1:6259984-6356726 GCA_963921325.1 Logfia minima
ATGGATTATTTATGATCAAAAGGCTTGATGGTATCCAATATTTCAATAGATCATTCTCAAAGCTGAGCACCTTGCCAAAAGGAGAAATCAATCATCTCGCTCAGCTTGCTTTGATTAATCCTTCGAAAGACGATCGTGCCAACTTCATTCAATCTACTCTTCAACGTGAAATTCGCACTAAACGGTACAGTTTCATCAAACCGACATTGGGAACAAGAATTATATATAAGAAACAGTTAGATCCTGTCACCAAACAGCCATTGATTAAAATGCGTTATCCTCCGGCTGAGTGCTTGAAGAAGATACCTCTAGAGACAGTTCTCTTGGACTTTCTAAGAAGACTTCATTACTGGGAACTGGATGCTCATACTGGTGAGGCATTTTTGATATTTGTGCCTGAAACCGAGCAACCAGAGAAGAGCTCACTTTATAACTTGAAGAAAACTCAATTCAGAGTTTTTGATCCGATGAGCTTAATAAATTTCTCTAAGAAAGATTTGAGAAAACTATTTGACAATCCGATTCACTTCAATGAGAAGAACGTGATTAACAAGAAGTTCGCACTTCAATTTCAGAGGATTGTCAATGTGTGTGTGACACATGGAATACACGCTGGCGGTGTATTTCCAGCAGGCTGGGTTTGAACGAAGATCTTGAAGACCAAGCTGAAGACACGGGGGAGTTTGTTGATGCATCTTAGAGTGTATGTCAGTTGGTCTAGTCTGTACTGTGTCTGTAAATGAAATAGACTTAGTGAAAATTACATTTTCTGTGTACTGCGACACAAGGCTTGTGTCGCAGAACGGCCAGACTGTTTAGTATAAATATCAAAGTTAGAGATATTTAGGGTAAGACATTTTGCACTCACTTTATTCTCTGTATTTTGGCTGCTACACTCTCTTTGAGAGAATATTATGGGGATTGAGTAATATAAAGTTATATTTCATTTGTTTATCATTTTGTCCAAACTTTATATTATTTTGCTTGTGTTCTTGTCTCCTTATCCACTTGATTTGATTAAAAGATCACCCCATTGGGATCAACAGTAGAAAACAAGCATATAATTACGTTCGTATAAACTTCAAACATTCAAGAAGTTATTCGTAATCAATAAGAAATTTTAACCATGTCAAGCATTCGAAAGTAAGCATAGCATATAATATAGCATATCATTTGTAAATCAAGGATAACATTTGTAAAACGAGCATAGTACAAGCATAGCATTCGTAAATCAAGTATAGCATAAGCATAGTATTTGTAATCAAAATATAGTAATTAAAGCATGCTTTTCACCCCAAAACATTTAAGTAAATCATTAAAAAGAGGGGCTGTGTAAACTCACTGTTTAAGCGTGAGCGTACAGATGAATGTAATGCGCGTGCCGACCGGGTATGACTCCTATCTAAGTCCTAATAATACAAGGTTTCTAATTAGTTTCTCGACTAATATGGTTTTTTAGGTTTTCTTAGCTAGTTAATTAAATTACAAAGTGCCGTTAAGTTTGGAATTTCCATTTAATTTACGTTGCCGGTAATTGTTCGAGTTGCGAACAAAATAATGAAAATATATGTATACAACATCTAAAAATTACCAAACTTGGTACAAAACATGAAATATAGTTCAAAAATTTTCTGTGAAAATTTGGGGATTTTTAGACATATGGATTATTTATAATCATTTTATGTCTAAAAAGTGTGATAACTATGGGATAAATAGTAATTATTCACGAAAAATTCTGGAATTTTTACCAGATCAGTTTCTACCCATTTTTAGGTTTGTGTAAAATTTTCAAGTCGTTTTGAGCACTGAAACTTTGGTTCCCAACATTATACGTTTTAACGAGACGTAAATCGGAAAACATATCAAAACACTTCCAAAGAGTGTGAAATTTTGAGAATAGTATCATTTGCTGAGGAAAATGACACTGGAATTTTTCCAGAATTATTTGGTGTCCAAAAGTATTTTTCATGATTATTTCACCTTTTATAGGCTTTATTTGCATTAATTTAGGAAAAATACTTATGTTTCACCAAAAATTCCCATTTTTATTTTCAAAACTCTTTTTATGATCTACTTACTGAGAAAAATAATCCCCAAAATTTTAAAACATTTTATCTAGCACGTATTTTTGAATCATCACAACATAAGTATTTGAAATTTACAAGCTTACAACAATGCATGATGTTCATTAATTTTCTAAAAATATGAGATTCATATGATAGATTACCATCTTTTTATTCTACTGAGATACACTTGTTAGGAGTCTAAGATTTTCTTTTTTTGGAATTTATTGAACACCTTAAGCCCCATGAACATGTATCACAACTAGATTGCTCTCAGAAAGGTAGCTGTTTGTGCATCAGTTTTGTGTGATACATTTGGAGGTCGAATACTCCATAGATTTAAGTGAGAGTAGTGGGGTATTAAAGGTAAGATATTAAGCTAAATTACAGAAGAAAAATCAAGATTTTTGGACCATTATTGACTGAGTTATGGTCGATCAAAGTGGGGTCAAAATCTGGACAGATTACATAGAAGACAAAAGTGATCTTTTTGGTGTGTTTTCAATACCAAACGATTTTTAGACCTCATCCAATGATTGAGGCCTTGTCTTTTATGCATGAACATGTGTTTTACATAAACATAAACATATTTTAACAAGGATTAAGATCTAGCTACAAATTTTGGTGCATGCAAGTCCAAAATCGGGTTTTTGACTCTTTTTCAAGAACACAACTTACAACCAAGCTTTTGATCTTATTTAATCCTTTAATTCTTTGTTCTAACACATTCTTGGTGTTAAAATACATCCAAGATGTGTTAGAAATAATTTTTAACCATTAAATCTATTCAAGCTTGCAAGAACATGAAAATAGTTACAATAACATCAAAAAGTCGACTTTTTCGGTTTGATTCTTGGTTTGATCATAGGTTACCCTTCTTTTACACATGAATGCGTATAAGGTGTAACCTACAAACCATCAAACCTTATATGAGGATTTAAGCCATGAAAAATACATGAAATCTATGAAATGAACATGATAAAAGAAGGAAATGAAAGCTAGGATGAGTGGTTATACCTCTAAGATCTTGTATTAGTGTAAGAACACTTTAGAAATGGTTATTTAGAGATGAAAAGGGGCTGGAAATTCTGGAGTTTATTGTGTGAAAGGAGAGAGTTTGTGTGTGTTTTTGGAAGTAAGAATGAGAGAAATGATTAGGGAAAAGAGTGTGGGAGTGTATAAGCTCTTGCATGGAATCAAAATAGAGTTAGTGGAGGTTTTGAGTTGGTAAGAGTGGGCTGCAGATTTTTGGTTCGGGGGGGGGGGGGGGGGGTATTTTCCAAGTTAAAAATGTTGTTAATTGTAAGGAAATAAAGTCTTATAAGTTGTATAATTAATTTGATATAAGTGTGTATGTTTTGTAAGATTTAATTGTGATGTTTTGAGAGTTAAAGTTTAGGTTTTAAAACTTTATTTCATAATTTTATAATTTCCATCATAATGTATTTGATTCATTTACGGTTGGTATTCGCGGGTTAATCGTGCGGTTTCCGATTAAATTCCAGTTTTTGCGATACGGAAAATATTTTGTGTTGATGAGCAAAATTAAATTTCATTTGTTTTCTTTGGCACTTTGTAACCTAATTTAATGTTGTTTACGGTTTTGAAGTCCGCTAAGCAATCTCCTAAAACGTTACGCAATTTCGGTAACTCACGGTTTTGGTACTTAAGGAGTCGTAACCTAGACTTTTCACTAGGATTTTAGAGTGTTGTAAATGTAATTAGATAGACTAGAAATTTAAGTGCGTTTATGACCTGAGATTTTTTACGGTTGTCACATTTTTTCCCCATGTTTCCATTATTTTGTTCACAACGCGAATATTAATCAATAACGAAATCCGAAAGGAAATTCAAACTATTGTGGCACTTTGTAATTTAATTAGCTAGCTAAGCAATTCTAACAAACCGAATTAGACGAGAATCTAATTAGAAACCTTGTGTTCATAGGACTTGGATATGAGTCATACCCGAAAGGCATGCGCATTACATCCAATCGTATGCACACTCCCGATTGTGAGTATTCACAACCCCTCTTTTTAAATGCTTTACTTAAATACTTTTGGGGTGAAAAGCATGTCTACTTGATTACAAATGTTGTATTTGATTACAAATGATGTATTGAATGTTTTAGTTTATACGTACATGATTATATGCTTGTTTTAGCTATTGTATCTTAAGTCCCCGGTTTGTATCTCTACACGACCATTAACTCTATATGAGTCAAATGATGCATATGGATAGTACTATTTGGGAGCGAGACCACCTCCCCACTCACACGGTCACGTGAGTGCATCCCATCATCCTAATTGCCGATGATAGGGCATTTTTTTGGAGCATTAGCAGTATCGGTTGAGGTTTGGTTGTAGACTCAAGCATGATAACTCATAGTAAATATAAACATGACATGATAATTCTTTGAAAATATGAGAATGATATCATGAGATTTATAAACATAACATGATTTTGTAATGTTGTTGATCTTAAATGGGAATCGCTCTTAAATGAGCCTCGTTCTTAAATGAAACACTTTTGCGTATAAAACATCGATTCTTAAACGAATCCAACTTTCTTATGAGTATCGCTCTTGAATGAGTTCCGTTCTTAAATGAACTACTTTTTACAAACTACCCGCGTAGAAGCGTGGATCTTTCCTAAACTTGGTTTCAAGAACTTTTGTATGATTATCGCTCTTATATGAGCCTCGTTTTTAAACGGACTACTTTTGCGAACTAATCACGTAGTAATGTGAATCTTTCTGAGACTGAATTTCGAGAACTCTTGAAAAGGTTTTTCATACACGAAACCTGTGTACTCACCAACTATGTTTCATAGTTGACCCGTTTATTTTACATGCTTTTCAGGACTTGGCCATGATTTGGCAATTGAAGCTAAACCTGTTTTTCAATATGTGTTGCTATTGCGTTACGGAATTTTGTTTATTTTGGATGTAATCGCATGTTTAAATTCTGTACTTTTGCACTATAAACGTTTGTAAAACTTGATGTAATGCTCTAGTAGTAGTTTGTTGAACGGTGAACTTTTGTATTTTTCGATTATAAATCAATTATACATTTGCAACCCGTGTTTCCGCTTTAGCGGGGTGTAACAACTTCATTTTCTTCCATTCAATTTAATCTTCACGTTCCCAATAAAAACTCGATTCCTCAATTACGGTCAGAAGGGTTTGGACGGTCAAGTAAATAACTTAATTTTCACAAATTTGATGTCAATCTAAAGAACGTAAACATATCATGTTCTTTTTATTAGTGTAATCTAGGGCTTGGAAAAACATGTTATAAACGTATTATGAACTAAATAACAAAGTGAAATGTGGTACCTAACTGTTGTTGCTGTAAGTGCAACAATCCAACAACATCATAAGCAATGTGACATACATGCATACACCATGCTTTAAAAGTAACTTTGATTCGATTCGGATTATACCTAAAGAGCCAACTGTTAATATCTAAAGAGCTACTTTTCAATTAATTAAAATATTTATTTAGTATTTTATATACAATATCGTTAATATTATTATTAATTTATACTTGTAGTAATAATAATAACTAATAAATTAGTTAAGGTTTCTTTCATTATATGTATATTATATTATGTAATAGATTATTCATAATTAGTACAATATCAAATACTTCATCAATCAATTATTGATGCTCCAATTCAATTCGGAGTTAGTAAGCAACTAAACCAACACTCCGTCCATAACTACATATTCACAGTTAAACTATTACTAGAAAAATATCTTACAATTATACATATCTACGTATTCTTAATTACTTATAGTCCTACTTTAAATATGATTTCAACTTTTAGATTGATCAAGTCTAAAATTCGGATATTAACCGAAAATAACCGATAAAAACCAAACCGATAACCGATAAAAACCAAACCGATAACCGAAAAAAATCAAACAGTCTTCAACCCGAAATCGAACGATTTTGATGATCGAATAAACCGTCATAAACCTATTGTCTTACATGCCAATAAGTCAATGATTGTTATAACATCATATCAACACATTGTCCTTGTTACAATCACCATTGGAAGTGGACACATATCGTATGAAATTCAAGAATAATCCTACTAGTTCAAATAAGTCAATGATAGTTATAACATCATATCAATATTTTTCTCTAAAGAAATATAAATAAAGAAAACACACAAATTTGTACTAAATTATGTATTGCTTGCATCTTCTTCCATTGCCAATAAGTCGATGATAGTTATAACATCATATCAATATTTTTGAGTGCACAAGTACATATATTTGAGTTATTTGCTATGAAGCATAACAAACATAAATTAATAATATTATTAATAAAAAACTAATAAAGCCAATTGTAAGAGAGACATGACACACCTTTTTTCAATCAATACACTTCTACTTCCAAAGATAAAGTTCTCTGTGGCACATATCTAAGATTCGGGCATCTATAAATATAAAGTTGTTGAAGGTGAGTGAGTTGTTATAAGACCACCTCTGAAATTGATTCCACATCCCTAAGATGTTCGGTCCTTAGAGTAGTTAGAGATGGTGGAAGAAGAAAAGATGTTGAATCAGTATTGCTTGCATTTTCTTCCATTGCAAATGAAACCACTCCTGAATTAGAACCAAGTAAGGATAGTTTAACTAGTGAGGTTGGGTAATTCTGAAGCCCCACCCCGACATTGGCTTATTTGACTTTCCTATGTTAGCTTCCTTAAATTAGGAGGCCACAGCCCACAAGGAAATGATTCGTCCTTACTATCACAATTAGTTACCTCCATCTCTTCTAGAGATGTGAGACTTTGCAAACACTCATGAGGAAATAAATTTAAATTACTGCAATCGCTTATTCAAGATACTTGAGAGAGGATGGGAGCTCCTGCAATTTCGTTGACAAGGTCAATGATGTCATTGATGAACATCCTGTGATCTCCAATTCCTCAACACTATTAGGGCAATTGTAACTCTCCAATGAATCACAACCCCAAAGACTCACTTCTCTGATGACATATTTCATGTTGCTAGTTCCAACATTAACCTCTTTCTCTTCCATTGATACCAACTTTTAACAATCATATACACCCAACTTTTGTAAACTCACAAGAAACCTACATGCCTCCGATTCGGGGAAACATGGCCGATTACAAACTTTAGCTAAAGGGAATCGTCAAACAATTTGTAGGTCCACAGAGTCTATTTTTTAATACAACCTCCTAAATCTTTGTCGCTAAAAGATATGGTAAAACTATATTGGTTTGTAATCATAACTAACATGGTAGTTACTTATTAGAAAAAAAAGAAAGTTATTGTGGCTGATAAAATGTTGTGAAAAACCCATCTGGTCCTGCTTTTGGCAGTCTGTTTCACCCACTGCGAAAAACCCATTTGGTCCCATTTCTGGCTCACCTACCTATTTTTCCATTTGGTCCCCATTTTGTTCACACGGGGCAGTTTTCTAATTAAAGCTCAGGGGAACTCGTACATTGTGGCTGATAAAATCGCCAAGAAGCTGGTCAGCCCTGCTGGACTCGATCTATGTCACGGAAAGCATGGTGGTGGACCGCTGGTCATCGCCTGAACGCCTCTCAAGTCTCAACCCTGCTTATGTTACTGAAAATGCGGCTCTTGTGGAAGCTGTTTGCACAAAACTGGCTAGGAATTATAAGAACACAAAGGCTTATGGTGTGAATGACTTTTATAATTGAGGTTGATAAACAACAGTCCAATTTAGTACCCCTGTTATCTCCTTGAAATACATATTGAGTATAGAGTCTAAAAAATAGAATTTTTATGTCAATAAATGGGGAAACTTAATCTTAATTTGAGATCAACATAAATCCCTATGAATGGGCCAAATTTTATAGCACAACTGACGTGGCTTCAAATTGGAAAAAGATTACAATCACAGAGCTTACATCATAAACAGAATTTCAAGTTATAAACATCTACACCACGATAATCATAAACAATCCCATAACAACAGCTCTGAACCTGTTGCACTGCTTCTCCTTTGGTACTTTCAAAGAAAACAACCAATTAAAAAACGTCCTTCGTGTTTCCGACTGGTACTTGAAAGCTGCTAATCCCCCTTCTACCACTTTGATTGCCCTTTCAACAATTCTACATTAGAAGATTAGCTGCAGATACATATCATACGAAATTCATTAGCCTACTAATTCAAATTATGAAAAGATTGTTTTAATAAGCTCTTACTACTACAAGGACTTAGTTTGTTAATCCCAATATGATAGGTTGTGTAACATGACTAAATTTTTTCGTAAAACGTATAAAATAACACAAATGAATATTGGAGTATGTTCATAATTTTCCCGAAAAAATTGTAAACAACAATTAGGGAAGTACAAGAAAATGTGTCTCTTGGAGGAATTTCATCAAATGCCTAGAGGCTAGTTTACTAGTTGCACATGGCAAAACACCAAAGTACAAAAAATACAAAACCTTGCAAAACAAAAGCCCCAGACCAATTAACGCATACTTTATTAATTGCTATTGCTATGAAGTATAAAAAAGAACTAATAATAATATTATAACTAACATATACGCTAGTTAAGAGATGAGGGTAAGATACCATGATCTTAATTCATGTGCCAATACGCCTGGGATTCCTTTTCTAGGTATACACACCTACGTTCAAAGATGAAGTTGACTGTGGCACATCTCTAAGATTCCAGCATCTATAAATCAAAAGTCGTTGAAGGTGAGGGAGGTGTTGTAAGACCACCTCTGAAATTGATTCCACATCCTTAAAACCACCGATCCATAGAGAAGTTAGAGATGGTGGAAGAAGAAAAGATGTTGCAAATGAAGTCACTCCTGAATTTACACCAAATAAGACTAGTTCAACAAGTGAGGATGGGTAATTTTGAAGCCCCCACTCTGACATTGGCTTCTTTAACTTTCCTATACTTAGGATCCTTAAATTAGGAGGCCACAGCCCAGAAGGAAATGATTCGTCCATACTTTCACAATTATATATCCGCATATTTTCCAGAGACGTGAGACTTTGCAAATGCTCATGAGGAAATGAACTTAAATTACTGCAACCCTCGACTCTAAGAATCCTGAGAGAGGATGAGAGCTCCTGCAATGTTGTTGACAAGGTCAATGATGTCATTGATGAACATCTTATGATCAACAATTTCTCAACACTATTAGGGCAATTGTAACTCTCCAATGAATCACAACCCCAAAGACTCACTTCTATAATGACAGATTTCATGTTGCTACTTCCAACATTAACCTCTTTCTCTTCCATTGATACCAACATTTTACATTCACTTACATACAACTTTTGTAACTTCACAAGAAACCTACATGCCTCCGATTCTGAATCCCAAAGGTATCTCAATTCATCACAGTTTTTAATCCTTAGACATTCAACTGCCCGGAGATGTTTTAAAACTTCCCCATCAAGTTTAGTAAGACCTTTAATATCGTTGGTAACCAATCTCTGAATTCCTGAAGACACAGCAACCATGGCTCTAAACACTGCTTCTGAACATCTTGTTATTTCCAAAACCTCAAGTGACGGTATTAATCCAAGTGACACCTTAGCCAGTTTCGGACAATTTTCTATATGAATTTCACGAAGATGAGGAAATGATCGAGTAGAATTGTCATTGTCACCATCACAAGTTGACCATATCTCCAAGACTTCCATATCAGTAATTTCCAAGTATTCTAATGATGGAAATGAAATACAATGAAAATCTTTACAATTTTTGCACCCTTCTATTCTAAGCTTTGTTAACTTATCAAATGAGGGATCTCCTAACCAACTAGTAAATTTCATTCCCCCATAGCCCCTAATCTTCAGTTTGTTCAACTTAGTGTGAGGCCTTAGCCTTTGAATTACTTCATATTCTATCATCGAATTCCTAGAATCATCAAATACATCACTCCATTTCATATCCAAACTAACAAGACCCTTATTTCCTTCTAAGTTGGCATCCTTTGCTTGTTGTGGATCTGTCACTTTTTCCAATCCTTTAATGGAAAGTTGACCTTGAATATTCAACAGGCCTTTAAGGTCAGATATCTTGAATCTGTTTTCTCTTTCAATGAAAACCTTAGTTAGAGTTTGAAGACTCGTTAACCCACCAATCCCTAAGGGTGTCTTGTTCAACAATGGAGTGTATCTCATATCAAGATGTCGCAGGTTTATTAACTTTGCAAAACTGACCGGCAACCTAGACAACTCTTTACAATGATGAACCAACAAGCTTTGGAGATTATAAAGCTCACTCACTTGTTCAGGTACTTGTTCGATTCCTGTATACGAAAAATTTAGGTACCGCAAATGCTTGAGACCACCAACGGATAGTGGTACCTTTGTGATTGAATTATGAGTCAAACTTAGCACCCTTAGGAACTGTAGTCTGGGAAGTAATTCAACAAGAACATGGTCCAATGACTCCAATCTAAAGTAGAACACCGGTAAGAACGTCCGCAAGCGTCTTGATCTGTGTAGTTCCTTGAGCTTTCCATATTCTGTACCTCGTTGACCTCGTTGACCTGTTAATGAAAAGTGACGGAACTTCTTAAAAGCTTCGTTCCTTCCCTTTAGATCCATCTTATGGTCTAATATAAAGAAAAACTCTCCCGCAACACTTAGAGCCAAGTCATTCATTAAGTCATGCATTGTGTATAGTGATTTGTGATCTGTTGACTTTTGAAAAAATGACCTTGACTTCAGCTCTTCAAAATAATCCTTACCCAAACTCTCCATCGACTGATTGCCCTTTGACTTGGATAAGAACCCTTCTGCCATCCAAAGTAAGACTAGTTTATCCTTGTTGAACAAGTAGTTCTTTGGAAATAAAGAACAATACGCAAACAATTGCTTTAGATGTAGAGGAAGATCATAGTAGCTCAGCTTGAGAGCCGGAAAAATATCATTTTCATCAGGTGAACTCCATATCTCACTGTTTAACAACTTTTCCCATTCATCATCATCATTTCCTTTTCCTTTCAAGACCCTCCCAATTGCTATCAATGCCAAGGGCAAACCATCACATTTCTCAATGATAGATCGAGCAACTGATATAAGTGATGGATGCTTGTCAAAATTATGCTCATCTAGTGCAGATTTAGCCAACAAGGACAGAGCATGTTTATCTGATAGAATCCCCAAATTGTGAGGTTCAACACTGTTCATCACTGATGCAACTGCGGTCTTCCGTGTGGTAACTATGATTTTACTTCCTGGCGCCCCTTTAAGAGGTTTTTCAAGAATTTTCCACTTCTCGTGGTCTTCATTCCAAACATCGTCTAACACAAGTAGGAACCTTTTGTTTGAAAGTTTTTCTTTTAGGGCTACATGAGACAGATCTAGATTAGCAAATGCTTTGTCCTCCCCAGCAACAGCATGATAGATCGCCCTGCTAACAGCAAGTACATCAAACTCGTCTGAAACACAAACCCATGCTTTGAGTTCAAAGTGATCCTTAACTTTTTCATTGTTGTACAAAAGTTGGGCTAGAGTTGTTTTCCCAATCCCACCCAGACCAACTATGGACATGATGCTCAAATTTTGATTACATGCTTCATCCCCCAACAACTTACTGAGCAATGCCTCTTGATCCACTTCTCGACCCAAAACTGTGGACTCATCAACCAGTGATGTTTGTTCCAATCGTCTATTATTTCTGTTTGATCTAAGTTCAACAATCGCATTGACATCTAGACCTAGATTATTTTTTTGCTCGACAAGATCATTCAATTTGACGGTAATCTCATCTAGCTTAGAACTCATCTTATGACCATACATCATGTTATGAAGAGTCAAATTAATACAACAAGTTGGGATGATCTTCTTCAATACCTTACTTGTGCTGGTGCTTCCATGTGGTTTCTCATATAACTTTCTTGCTATAATTTCGGTCGCCATATCATCAAGTACATCGTCTATGTCGTAAGCCAGATCCTGGAGTTCTTGCAACCACAACCGAACAGCTCTCAGTGTTACGTGTTTCTGTCCTGCATCAGCAAGAACAGCTTCGATAAGGTCCAAGTTCTTCTTCAGTTTATTCAGTTGAGAATCGATTCCTTTAGAACGTGCCAGCTTTATCAAGTCAGCAGAGAGCAGCTTCTCAATCAGCACAGTGACAGTAGCAGTAACAACGATTTCAGCCATTGGAATTTAGAGAGTGTAAGATTAGTTGGTTGGTTGTTTGTAAAGGGATCTGATTGATTTGAAAGGACGAAGGAAAAGAGTAGACCAAGAGTTCAGAGTAGGATTTAGGAGATGAAATGAAAGATTGTTTGTTTGTAAAGGGGATTTGATTAATTTCAAATGTTATTTCTTAAGTCAAAATTGGAGTGCTATAAACGTCTTGGTGTCTGTGTCCAGAACTGGATTCCACTTGTATAATCCATTCTTTTGTAGATTATTATTCATTAAGACCACTTAAGACACTCACAACCATCGTGACCCGTCGTGAGTGTCATGTCAGTTACGATGTCTTCTACGACTAACTACAGCGGGGTTTTTACGACGGATCACTACAAACAATTGAGACTCATATCTTTTACTAGTAAATTGTACATTATGTTTTATTTGTTGTACCATTTTTATTTAAAAGGAATGAAAAAATAAGTGGGCCCGTCAAAAAATTGTGTTGGTTATGTGTTATTTATCATGAGCACAACTCACCACTGTATCACTCCAACCGTACTCATCCGTTGTGGGAGGTCGGAACGGTGAGCACTGACCATTGCGGGTGGTCTAAGAGGGAAATAGTGTTTTTTTATAAGGGCAAACGTTAATATTATCATGAATCATTTTAAATTAACCAATAAGATGTGAACAAAAAATTATTTTTATGAGTAATATTAATCAAAATCGATGTTATAAAGAATATATTCATGGATGAATTTTATTTTTTTAGTCATAACATTAGTTGATGAATGTTAATTTATTAAATTGTTAGCATTCATCATCATGAATGTTAGTTAACATTCATGATGATGAATGTTAAATCATAACTTTAATTGATAAATATTATTAAATTTTCAAATTATCATCATGAATGTTAACTAACAGTTACCGTGATGAATGTTAACGAATTTAAGTCTAATATTCGTCAATTGATGCTATAACCTACAAAAAGAATTCATCAAGGAAGCTTAACATTCATAGCATCCATTCTGATTAACATTTATTAAATTTCACCTTTTAAAAAGATTTGTATTAGCGAAGGTAAGATGTTTCGTGAAGAATATTAACGTTTCTCCGAAAATAAATGATTCCCTATTGATCATTCCCCATTATATATAAATATAAAGATTTTTGTTTGTTTTTCATGTTTATCATTTGTATACTAAGTGCATTATTTCAATCTCATAATAAGCATCCATATTAGGTGAGTCAATTGACTTGCAGTAATCCAAATATAACATATTATTTTACTTATAACATATATAACTTATTGTGCTCTTGCACATCTACATTTTACTAAAGTTTTAACTTATTTATTTCCATCTTTACTACGGGAAAATTACAATATATAGGTGGTAAGATGGTCAGGAGATCGGTCAAAACTAAGTATTCTTAATACAGGTCAAAACAGAACGTGTTGGGTGTACGCCCAAACACTTTTTTGTTTATCATCTATGCATAGTAACATTATTTTTACAATAATGACATTTTTACATATATAGTCTGAATTATTAGAAGAAAAAAAATCATGTTATTAAGCTAGGTTGTATACATTAAAAATAGATTTTGAGTAGCTGCAACTTTTTTACCTTGTTTGAATGTGTTTGAGTTACTTGGAAAGTAACTAAGAGTTTCATGATTATCTTAAACTTTAGATCTTTGTTATTCATATAACTAGTCAGTCAGACCCGTGCGTTGCACACCTATTGTATAATTTTTTTTTAAATTTGATGTTTAGCGTAAAGAGTTAAAAGTACGGAAAAAAGGTTGTTCAAGCTATTAAGTATAACTTGTTAATTGATAACGATCGGGTCGCGTTGAGTCGCACCAAATCGGTGTTTATTAATAGCTTGTGGTAAAATTTTCTTTTCAATACTACGTATTGATAGCACCCCGAACAGTCAGTTTAATTTCTTGTCGCGGCGTTGTCGCCGGACGAATGACTGATCGGTGGGCGCTGTCAGTGGTGTGTTTTATATTTGTAATGCGGGGTATCCTAATTTACTTACTACGTACTAGGGTTTAGTAAGTGGTGAGTATGACTTACGTGTCGTCCTTAACACTCAACGGGCATAGGATCTTAGGGCATAAGTTATCTATGGAAATTTAGCTGATTTTCTAAAGTGATAGGGGTTTGGGTTTTTAATTAATCTAATTAAATAAATAAGGCGGTAAAATGAAAGGGTAAGGAGTTGCTCAATATGCAGATAATTAGGGGTGGCCACTATGATGTCAGTTTACGTTGGGTTAAGGTAGTTATGATGTTATGGCATTAGTAGCAATAAATTTCTAATTCTGGATGAGTCGTATCCACGAACCTACCTCTTAGCTGACACGAAGTTGTCCGTAATCAGGTAAAGAGGTATGTCACTTGGGTGGTGGATACGCATTATCATATAGCACTGGGATGTCTCCAAGTACTATAGCCAACTTAACCTGACAGTCATCCTCGAATCATGTTCCTCATTCTTAGACATCAGAGATATCTGTATTGATGACATGAATCGTTGAATGAACGAAAGCATGAACGGGTGTTACCCCACCGGAACAAGTTGGGATGACTTTGTCTAGCGGTCAGTTAAGTTGTCATCATTCATACATAGAAACTACGACTACTATTCTACTACATTATTATGAACATGCAACAATTAATTAACATTAAAAGACATAGACATGCATCTAACCGAGTAGTGTGATAAGTTGATACTGATTTAATACCTAAGCAACAATCAAACAAGAACATGCAATATGTATGTGAGGACAATATTCAATTTTACGAATCAGGTAGATAAATAGGCATGGATCTAACCGAGTAACATAATAAACTGATATTGATTAAACACCTAAGCAATAATCAAGCAAGAACATGCAATAGGTATGTGAGGACAATATACAGTTTTGCGAATCAGGTAGATAAAATTATCTAGGTTGTGGATATTCCGAAAGTTCTCTTAAAAATATCCACTATGTGATACCAAATCTAACCTATCTTTAATTCCATGAACCGTGTCTCCCACGGATATGGTTCAGTCAGGAGAACAGTCGCCATGTCGAGTTCAATGAATCTTCTTACACAGAATAATTAAGGGACCTATACCTATGAATTAGCTACGTTCATTTTAGAGGCAAGGTATTAACCACAACATGAGTTGGATAGGTAAACAATGGAGATTCGATTCACATATTCGTATATTAATTAATTATCGTGTGGACAGAATAATAGTATAATTATTTACATAACAACGCCAACGTAAACTTCAATCTTAGCAGACACCTTAAGGTACTTAGCCTAACATGGTAGTTCTAGCATGCATTTGTAAATAATAAGCAAAGCAAGACATATTAAATTTAAATGCGGAGATAGAATTGATTAAAACCTGGTATAGACGGCGTAACGTTCTAGTACCGCAATGTCTGGAGCAACTCCTTACAAACGACTAGCCCGAATTACCCTCCTAATTAATTATTAATCTTAGTGATTAATAACTAATTAGAGAGAGAGGCTAGTGAGAGAAAGTGTGTGTGTAAAGAGTGTGAAAGGTGAAAGAAATAGTGTATGAAGGTGTGTGAAATGTGTATGAGGAGGTTGGTATTTATAGGCATGTTCCCGAACCGTATTTTGACCATCCGAACCGTATTTGACGTTCACAAAATCGACCCGTATTGCACGAACCGTATCAAGATGCAAGATTTAAGCATATACGAGTCGTGCGAGCCATGATACGCCTCGTTTGAACCGTATACGGTTCAATCCCACCCGTATACGGTTCGCGCGGCCCGTATTTGCGAGGTCGTGATCTTGTGTGTGGGATCGTAATTCGTTCGTGCTTGTTTTCGTCATAACTTCTTCGTTTCTCGTCCGTTTTTAGCGATTCTTGAACCCACGCAATCGTAATCTTCTGATCTTCAATTTGATGTTAATCGAAGATAATTTCTATAAAATAATCAAATCGATGATTTGAACGCGAGCGAATTGACTTGTGTTGACTTTGCTTCATTTACTTCGGTTTTTGCTCGTTTTTGGTGAAGTTTGCAGCATCGTCTTCGTAATTACCTAATTAACGCAATAAAGCAAATAAATGTAACATTGCATTTAAATTGTTAATTATTTAATTAATATGGACAAGGAAACGTGCGTAAAAACATGACTTTTCACGCGTTATCAATTATCCCACACTTAGACTTTTGCTTGTCCTCAAGCAAACCTGCGTTTTATGTCCTGACTCTCGGAGTAGAAATTTGTTTAGTATGAGTCCTTTGGCCATAAGACTGTGGATTAGAGTCTAGTGTCTACTAAGTGGTTAAAGAAGACGTGCACATGACTTATTAGAATGTGTTATCAGAGATGATTCTCATAAGCATTCTCTCAGTTCTCGGGATGTGGAACGTCCACGACTATGCTTCCTCACAAGGTGGTCACTCAATTCACTCTAGTGTATTGGGTTACCTATTATCTATTATCACTCAGAAGCCTGACATGTAGCATTTATCGTCATAGGCTTGATCAATAATCAGATCTCCACCACTTAGATAAGAACGACGCTAATTATCCCACGACATGTTGTGAAGGGTTGTTTGGCAAGGTTAAGGGTTGTTTAGAAGGGGTTTTTGTGTATGTGTGAAGGTTTTGAGGGTAAATGGCAGCCTTCGGATGTCATTTTACTCGGAGTGTTGCTTGCCCTTATTTGGAGGTTTTTGTAGAGTAGAGGACTTTGTGATGGTTGACAGTTTTCTGCACTTCTTTTATAGATATCTCTTGTTGGGCTCTTTGTCTTTTTGAATGGCTGTCTTGATCACGAGGTTACTTCTACTTTTTATTTTTTATTTTTTTTAAGCTCATTTGGAGATTCCTCGTGACCTATCAAGAGAGGTGACTTTTCACCGAATAGTCTCGTCGAATGATCTATCACAAACTTGTAGATATTTGGGGGTGATCTCTTTTTGAAGGTGGATGAGCTGAAACTTTTGGGCAACATTTCCTTGTAAATTGACCTTCCAAGCTACGGTCAAAAGGGTTGATAGGGATGTATAGGTTATGGGTTGTAAGAATCGAAAGGTTTAGGCTCAAAGGGGTTTTCTAATTGATCGTCAACACTTAAGAATAAGTGTTGGAAGGGATTTTGGCTTGAAAGAGATTTGAAAAAAATTGGGTTTTATCCTAGAATGTCGAGTTCCTCTAATTGCACCTATACCACGTATGGCACTTATCAATGTGATCTCGAAGTGTATTATTTGAGCAAGTTGTAATTCTAAATGCATACATCGGCACACTCAACAATTGAAAAAGCAAAGCACTTAAAGATAGGTGTTGTTTTATGGCTCAAGGTACCTCACTTTTAATTGGTGGTTTTGTGCCTAGTCATGCGATGCTTCTCTTTGATCCTCACTTTGAAAAACATATTTAAATAAGAAATGATTCGGTCTTTTAAACCAATTTTTGATACCTGAAGGTAATCCGTCATCCTTATGACTTGTGTGACTAAAAAAAAGTTATAAATTTTCCGAAAATTTTGGCACAAAATTTAGGGTTATTTGAGGAGCTAGAGCTAGAGTCTAAAGAATGTGAATACATTACTATCCCACACTTAGAGGAACATTGTCCCTAATGTTCTACCATAAACTAGGGGTATCTCATTGAGATGATCCCACACTTAGGGTTTTTACTAGGAATAATATTTCTAAGTGATCATGGTGTGAGTTTAATCTCACACTTAGAGTTTTTAGATAGTGGTTTATAAAGCAATTGAAACTGAATTACTCCCCTAGGTTAGGTCACTGGATTAGGACCAGTTTCTGAGGGAATAGCGTGTAAGATATGCTGGATTCTTGGACCAGACTCTTTTAAGTGCATCTATTCCTAGTATTGGTACAATACGGTCTCTGCATAAGTAAGGATAACAGTTAAGTAATATGCTTATCCTCCACAAACAAATTCATACGAAATACACAATAAAGCTAAAAGAAAATAAAAACTAAGGAATGTCATCCAGGAGGTCATCCTGGCTCCAGTCGATATCGTCTAGCAGATATAACTCTGCTACTGAGACGAGAGCTTGTGGAGCGGTGACTGCAAAAGTATCGGTATCTGATGCAGGTATGACCCGAGCACAGTAAGATGCATCCCATGGTGGGAAGAGGTCCCACGGTGCTCGATGTGGTGCCGGATCAGGTCCCAGACAGTAAGGAGTTGGGGGCAGAGGAGGAAGTCCGACAGCCTCACATAGTCCTGTCAGGGCTAGGTGCTGAATCTCCAAGGTGCGTAGAATGCACCATGTGGCATCAGCATAAGTGGTCGAGACCCCATACTGGAAAGTGCGAGGTCCGGTATTCCCAACAGTGGTGGTTGTGGCACTTCTGCGGCGGAAGTCATTTCGACTTTAGTGGCTCGCAAAGATGTGGCAGACTGTGCTGGCGATGTAGGAACCTCTGGGCGAGTGGTAATCGGAAACACAGTCCCTATGTCTCTCGTTCCCCTCGATTCCCTAGGTGAGGGTGAATCCTTCCAATACCGAATTGGCGTCCACTGGCGTCTCCAAACTGTGGCTCTGGCAGATCCAGAAACAGGCCTCATCCTGCAAGAAAAAACAACATAATGGTAATACTAAAGACTTTTCACGTTCGTGAGAAGTTTAGTACCGATTAGTCGATACCATAATTTTCATGTACCTGTATGACATAACCTTATAAAAACAAATAAGAAATAAAATAATTAACTTAGGATAGGCTTGGGGTGCCTCCCAAGAGTGCTTGTTTATAGAGTCATTAGCTCGACTGTTACTACCTGAGTTATTTATTAAGGTGGTTCAGCAATGAAGATATCCTCATTAATGGGGGTATCTTCAAAGTAATGTTTAAGGCGATGACCATTTACTTTAAAGTTGCCTTCCGGGTCTTCGAGTTCGACCGCCCCGTAAGAGAACACTTTTGAAATTGTAAATGGACTGCTCCACCTAGATTTGAATTTACCGGAGAATTTCTTGAACCGCGAGTTGAAGAGGAGGACTTTATCGCTTGGTTTGAACCTTGATATTTTCAGCTTGGAGTCATGAAAGATCTTGGTTCTCTCCTTGAAGCGGTACGAGCAATCATATGATTTATCCCTCATTTCTACAAGTTCATTCATCTGCATCTTCCGGTGTGGTCCTGTGACAGAAGGATCTATATTGCATTCTTTCAATGCCCAGTAAGCTTTGTATTCGAGCTCAATAGTTAGGTGGCATGCCTTTCCGTAGAGTAGTCTATACGGCGTCGTTCCTAACGGTGTTTTGTAAGCTGTTCGGAATGCCCATAAGGCATCATCCAACTTACCAGCCCATCTTTCTCCATGGTGACCCACAGTCGTCTCCAAGATCCTTTTTATCGCTCGATTAGTAATTTCCGCTTGCCCATTCGTCTGCGGGTGGTAGGCCGTAGATATCTTGTGGGTGACACCATATTGTTGTAATATCCTCATAAACTGAGTATTACAAAAATGGGTGCCGCAATCGCTGATGATCGCTCTCGGTGTTCCGAATCGGCAAAATAACTGTTTAAGAAACTTGGTGACGACTTTAGAGTCGTTAGTGGGGAAAGCTTGTGCTTCGACTCATCGAGACACGTAATCGACAGTGACAAGAATGTATTCTTTTCCATTTGACTTTAGGAATGGTCCCATAAAGTCTAGGCCCCATATATCGAAGATCTAGCAAGCCTGGATGTTGGTGCGAGGCATTTCATTTTTAGATGAAATGTTCCGTTGCCTATGACAGGCGTCGCAACATTTCACCAGGTTGCGAGCGTCTTTGAAAATAGTTAGCCAATAAAAACCGGAATCGTATACCTTCTTAGCAGTCATACTGGCTCCATGGTGTCCTCCGGTAGGTTCGTGATGACTTTGATGCAGAATACCCTCTGCTTCTCTGCCTTCAACGCATCTTCTGATTATCTGATCGGGACAAACTTTGAAGAGGTATGGATCGTCCCAAAAGTAATGTTTAACATCTCGAAAGAACTTGCGTCTTCGAGAAGTTGACATTCCTTTTAAAACGATCCCTCCTACCAAAAAGTTTGCATAGTCTGCATACCAGGGGTTGTTTCTGAACTGGGAACCCTGGTTCTTGCCTCCATAGCTCATTAGTTGTTCTTCTGGGAATTGATCCTGGATATCCTTCTCATCAAGTCTTTCCATCGATGGGTTCTCCAATCGACTGAGATGATCTGCTGCGACGTTTTCTGCCCCCTTTTTATCCTTAATTTCGATGTCGAATTCTTGGAGTAGCAGAATCCAGCGAAGTAGTCTTGGCTTAGCGTCTTGCTTATTGAAGAGATATTTTAAGGTTGAATGATCGGTATAGACCATAGTTTTGGACAAAATAAGATAGGATCGAAATTTGTCAAATGCAAATACTACCGCAAGTAACTCTTTCTCTATAGTAGTGTAATTCTCTTGAACATCTGTGAGTGTCTTGCTGGCGTAGTAGATTGGTTGAAACTGCTTTTCCTTCCTCTGTCCTAGAACGGCTCCAACAGCGAAATCGCTTGCATCACACATGATTTCAAATTGTAGATTCCAATCTGGGGCTACCATGATCGGAGCATGTGTGAGTTGATCTTTTAGGTAGTTGAAGGTTTCTAGACATTCCTTGGTAAAGACAAACGGAGTTTCCTTCTCGAGAAGGTGTGTCATAGATCAAGAAATCTTAGAGAAATCCTTAATAAAGCGACGGTAGAATCCGGCATGACCTATAAAACTTCGAATGGCTCGAACAGTGGTGGGTGGAGGAAGTTTCAGGATGGTTTCAACTTTTGCTTTGTCAACCTCGATTCCCGAATTTGAGATCCGATGTCCTAAAACTATTCCTTCTTTAACCAAAAAGTGACACTTCTCTCAATTTAAAACGAGATTTGATTCCTCACAACGAGTAAGCATTTTGTCAAGATTGGAAAGACATAATGTAAAGGAGTTACCAAAGACGGAGAAATCGTCCATGAAAACTTCTATACATTGTTCAATCATGTCGCGGAAAATTGCTACCATTCACCTTTGAAATGTAGCGGGTGCCTTGCATAACCCAAAAGGCATGCATCGGTAGGCGAACGTGCCATAAGGACATGTGAACGTTGTCTTCTCTTGGTCCTTTGGATCGAGGGGAATTTAAAAGTAGCTGGAGAATCCATCGAGGAAACAATAGAATTCATTTCCCGATAGTCTCTCCAACATCTGGTTGATAAACGGTAGAGGAAAATGATCTTTGCGGGTTGCATCGTTTAGTTTTCGGTAATCGATACAGACTCTCCATCCGGTGACTGTCCGGGTAGGAATAAGCTCATTGTCTTCGTTCGTAATGACCGTCATTCCTCCTTTCTTTGGGACGACTTGAACAGGGCTGACCTATGGTGAGTCTGATATAGGGTAGATCAGGCCGGCATCCAAGAGTTTGATAATCTCTTTCTTGACCACGTCTTGAATCTTCGGGTTTACTCTCCTTTGCCTCTGTACTGAAGGTTTAAAGTCGTTTTCCATGAGAATCTTGTGCGTGCAGTAATTTGGACTAATTCCCCGTATGTCAGAGATTTTCCATGCAATCGCCTTCTTGTGTGACTTTTAAACCTCAATAAGCTTGGCTTTCTGGACTGGCTTCAGCTCCTTCGATATAATAACCGGTAGTTGCGAAGTTCCTTCGAGAAAAGCATATTCCAAATGAGGGGGTAATTCCTTATGCTCCAATTCTGGTGGTTCTTCGATAGAAGGTTTCATTCGTGCAATTTCACCTCTTGTTAATTCGTCGTACTCCGTCTGAAATCCTAAATCAGTCGGAGATAGATCTGATGCGGTGGCTGATGATATCTGTACCAGCTCGTCTTCATTTGAAAAAGGGTTCTTCCGTAGCTCATTATTCTCAGTGAGGACGATATTATTTTTATCGTCGAATGCAAACTTCTGAAACTGAGCTGAGGAAGATAAACTTATGGTAATTTCAGGATTTGATAATTGAGTGACGTAGTTCTCAGGAAACTGTGGCTCAAGTGGTGGTATCTCAGATTCCATCTCCTTGAAAGATCTTAAGATCTCAACAATTGAGGGAGGTGAATCTGATTTAAGTGGTTGATTCCTCTTTAATAAGGGAATCAGAGTGTCGTAGCCTAAGGAATAGCAGCAATTGGATTGTGCGTGCTATTAGGCTGTGTGCGGAAGCTCTTCTCCTTGAACGTAGTTGATATCAGCTTCTCTGATTCGATGGATTGATTGGAGATTGTTGAACACAGGCCCAGGTTGTCTTCCTCAAGTCTTCGAATGGTGACTATGTTGGGAAACGGGTCATGGCTGTATACGGCTAAAATCTCTTCCACATGTTCGTCGAATATTTCCTGCATGGAATCCACAAGGCCAAAATCTTCTCCCATGGGTTGCTTCATTAATTTATCTACATTGAAGGTGATTTTCTCCTTTCCAACTCTTAGTTTTAAAGATTTTTCGTTTACGTCTATTACAGTCTTGGCAGTATTTAGGAAACGTCTGCCAAGGATAAGTGGAATGTTGGTATCCTCTTCAATGTCCATAATTACGAAGTCAACCGGAAAGTGAACTTACCGACTCGGACCAAGACATCTTCAGCAATCCCTCGAGGGAGTTTTACTGACTTGTCTGCTAATTGTAGGGTCGTTCGAGTGGGAAGCAAGTTTCCTAATCCTAACTTACAATAAAGTGAGAAAGGCATAAGGTTAACACTAGCACCTAAGTCGGCTAAGGCGTTACTAATCTGTACATCCTGTAGGTAGCAAGGTATAGTGAAACGTCCAGTATCGCCTAACTTAGGGGGAAGTCCGTGTTGTATAATTAAGGAGCATTCGGCATCTAAGGGCAAGCTAACTATCTGCCCAAGTTTCTCTTTGTTAGAAAGGAGTTCCTTAAAGAATTTAGCACAACTAGGCATCTCAACTAAGGCATCTAATAATTTAACATTTAAGTGAAGGCCTTTAAATATTTCCAGGTATTTCCCGAACTGAGCCTCCTGCCTTTCCTTTTTAAGTCTCCCGGGATAAGGTATGCGAATACGCAGAATAATTTTCGGGGCTTTGGTTGCTACTGGTTCGGGTGAAGTGACTGTGGGGTCCTCTTGTACTAAACCAGTAGGTGAAGGATTAGGTGAAGCAGGGGTAGTAGGGTCAATAACTGGTTTCTCAACACTTGTCATCTTTCCTCCTCTAGTAAGCACCAACATGTCATCACGTTCGTATGGTGAGTGCTAGACATTGTTACTTAATGCAACTAACCTTTGTTCCTCATCAAGTTTTAAGAAAAGACCATTAAGGGTGATTTGTATATTTTTTATCATGTCTTCCGAAATTTTTAGCAAAGCATCGATTTTATCTTGAAAATCTATAATTTTTTATTCACGATGTTTTGTTCTATCATAAAATCGGTTAAAACTTGAGAGCAGGACGAAGGTGAGTTGTTGTGGAAAGGTGGTTGAGTCATTTTGAAAGACATAATTTTTTTTTTCTTTTTTTTTTTGTTTTTTGAAAATAGGGTTCTGGATAGAGGTTACAGAAAAAGAAATAACAAAGAGGGAACTTTCGGATAGTATTGATCTTCCAAAAGGATCGCTAAATAACTAAGATAACTAATTTCCTAAAATCAGTCGTTGAGTCCCCGACAGCGGCGCCAAAAACTTGATAGGACCCGAACGGTCAGTTTAATTTCTCGTCGCGGCGTTGTCGCCGGACGAATGACCGATCGGTGGGCGCTGTTAGTGGTGTGTTTTATATTTGTAATGCGGGGTATCCTAATTGACTTACTACGTACTAGGGTTTAGTAAGTGGTGAGTATGACTTACGTGTCGTCCTTAACACTCAACGGGCATAGGATCTTAGGGCATAAGTTATCTATGGAAATCTAGCTGATTTTCTAAAGTGATAGGGGTTTTGGGTTAAGGTAGTTATGATGTTATGGCATTAGTAGTAATAAATTTCTAATTCTAGATGAGTCGAATCCACGAACCTACCTCTTATCTGACACGAAGTTATCTGTAATCAGGTAAAGAGACATGTCACTTGGGTATTGGATACACATTATCATATAGCACCGGGATATCTCCAAGTACTATAGCCAACTTAACCTGACAGTCATCCTCGAATCTTGTTCCTCATTGTCAGACATCAGAGATATCTGTATTGATGACATGAATCGTTGAATGAACAAAAACATGAACGGGTGTTACCCCACCGGAACAAGTTGGGATGACTTTGTCTAGCAGTCAGTTAAGTTGTCATCATTCATAAATAGAAACTACGACTACTATTCTAATACATTATTATGAACATGCAACAATTAATTAACATTCAAAGACCTAGACATGTATCTAACCAAGTAGTGTGATAAGTTGATGCTGATTTAATACATAAGTAACAATCAAACAAGAACATGCAATAGGTATGTGAGGACAATATTCAATTTTACGAATCAGGTAGATAAATAGGCATAGATCTAACCGAGTAGCATAATAAACTGATATTGATTAAACACCTAAGCAAAAATCAAACAAGAACATGCAATAGGTATGTGAGGACAATATACAGTTTTGCGAATTAGGTAGATAAACTTATCTAGGTTCTGGATATTCCAAAAGTTCTCTTAAAAATGTCCACTATGTGATACCAAATCTAACCTATCTCTAATCCCATGAACCGTGTCTCCCACAGACATGTTTTAGTCAGGAGAACAGTCGCCATGTCGAGTTCAATGAATCTTCTTACATAGAATAATTAAGGGACCTATACCTATGAATTAGCTACGTTCATTTTAGAGGTACATATTCGTATTCACATATTCGTATATTACCTATGAATTAACATGAGTTGGATAGGTAAACAATGGAGATTCGGTTCACATATTCGTATATTAATTAATTATCGTGTGGACAGAATAATAGTATAATTATTTACATAACTACGCCAACGTAAATTTCATTCATAGAAGACACCTTAAGGTACTTAGCCTAACATGGTAGTTCTAGCATGCATTTGTAAATAATAAGCAAAGCAAGACATATTAAATTTAAATGCGGAGATATAATTGATTAAAACCTGGTATAGACGGCGTAACGTTCTAGTACCGCAATGTCTGGAGCAACTCCTTACAAACGACTAGCCCGAATTACCCTCCTAATTAATTATTAATCTTAGTGATTAATAACTAATTAGAGAGAAAAGCTAGTGAGAGGAAGTATGGGCATGTTCCGAACCGTATTTTGACCATCTGAACCGTATTTGACGTTCACAAAATCGACCAGTATTGCGCGAACCGTATCAAGATGCAAGATTTAAGCATATACGAGTCGCGCAAGCCATGATATGGCTCGTTTGAACCATATAGGGTTCAATCCCACCCGTATACGGTTGGTTTGAGCCGTATACGGTTCGCGCGGCCCGTATTTGCGAGGTCATGATCTTGTGTGCAGGATCGTAATTCATTCGTGCTTGTTTTCGTCATAACTTCTTCGTTTCTCGCCCGTTTTTAGCGATTCTTGAACCCACGCGATCGTAATCTTCTAATCCTCAATTTGATGTTAATCAAAGATAATTTCTATAAAATTATCAAATCGATGATTTGAACGCGAGCGAATCGACTTGTGTTGACTTTGCTTCATTTACTTCGGTTTTTGCTTGTTTTTGGTGAAGTTTGCAGCATCGTCTTCGTAATTACCTAATTAACGCAATAAAGCAAATAAATGTAATATTTGATTTAAAACGTTAATTATTTAATTAATATGGATAAGGAAATGTGCATAAAAACATGACTTTTTTACGCGTTATCACGTACCTCCCGGTAAGTTTTTATCTTGTTTAATAACAATAAATTTACAATTGATGGACAACAACATCCAAAAACAGTTTCAACATAACTCAAGATTATTAATAGAACAGAAAATGAAAAAGGATTCTTAGTAACTACCAATTTAAAAAAATAAACAAAATTGAGCTAACTTTTGACTGATTATTTAATTACCTCAAACTACCCCCAAACAACTACGGTTATATTTGCTAGCTAAATGTTTAAAATTCTCGATTAAAAGTTATAATATATTTGAGAACTTAGACAAAATAAAGAATTTGACCATTTTGAAAACGTATTTTGACATTGTTAATAAGTACTTTTAACATCGTAATAAAAATGCTTAGACGTAAAAAAATTCCACCTACAAAAACAATTAAACTACTATAACCTTTTTATATATAAAGAAATTAAATATTAAAAAAAAAATGTTGATTCTTATTTTTGGTCATCTATGCTCTTTTCAGAGTCATTAAGACTTCACATTTATGTATTTGATATTCATTAAGACTTCACATTAATAGCATGAAACTCAAATTTTAAAGTATATAGATAAATACCAAATGAGTTCAAGTATCGATGGAGAATGTTTTTATGACTAAACTATTGTTCACTACATTAGAACTAATTAATTTGTTTTTCCTAAGTATATAGGTGAAAATTTTCATTTTACTATTTTATATCAGTTTATCAATTTCTAACCCGTTTATTCTAATCAAACTATCAAAATAGTAGTTCATTACTTTGTGATACTGATACTGAAATTCTGTAACTGTAGGAGAGTTACTTAGATGATAAGTCTGCTGAAGTTACTTAATCGCAGTTCTACCACCAAAGAAATAAGATTTTATTGATTTTATTGATTTTATTGTTTGAAATGCTCTCTTGTTTCTCTTATTCGATACAACAATTTGTTTATACATTCAAATTGATTTGCTTTTCGATGTTAAAATGGATGAATTGTAGTCCGCTACTCGGCGTGGATGAAGAGGTTTTGGTTACCAAACTATCAAATTCAACCCCAAACTAGTTCAGTGAAAATTATGTAGCAAACTAAAAAGAAGTGCCTTGGATGCTGACTTTTTAATCCATCCAAACTATGTGGAGTTCTTTACTAATAATATATATTGATTTCTTAGTCATATCTAAAACACAACTTACTTTCAATCAATTAAATTGTGCAACTTGAAAAATGATGACAATAACATAGATCACACCATTAACAGAGTTTCAAGTTTTAAACAACAACATGGTGATAATTGCACACATACACTTCCCATCACAACTATGAAGTTTTGCAATAAATTAAAACAACCCTTCATGACATGAATTAGTGCAAATCTTCAATGTAGTACAACTGCAACAACACATTGTATTACATGACAAAAGCACGTGCATTCATTTTAAAAACCATCTTTAACAGAACTGCAAGAGCTTGCTTCTTTTAATCACCAAATGACGATACAAAGTACTGATGATATAAACCACAGGAAGTCAAGAAGCAACTTGAAATCCTGAACTGTTCTACTGACCAACCATATTGCTTGACATCTATATTTAGGCCTAAATCTTCCATGACAACATATCACCATGACTTATTCAACTACCTAGCAAATCAACAACATATACAAAACCAAAAACAATTCAACAATGATAATGTTGGTGTAGGAGCATAGATCTTTACAACAACAAAGGACATAAACTTTTGATCGTGGTATGTTATTTCGCACTCCATCTACACTATACAAAAAACATCAAGAAGATCTCATACCTCAACACTCCTAAAATTCTAAATTAAACCCAACCCACTTCCCACGTATCCTAAGTGCAAGTGAATTTTCAAATGGAACTTTCTTATCCTCTTGCAGTTCAATCATGAACAAATCCCTTTAAAATTGAAAATGGGACAAAACGGGCATGTCAATCTGTTGGAGACATCACCAGTGAGTTGTACTATAAGTTATGAATATATATCTATGGATATATATATATATATATATATTATAAACTCATATGAGAAATATAAGTAAATAAGAACTACTCGTTGATCAATTAGTTAGAGGACATAACCAATGAGTTGTACTTTAGGATTTATATACAATCATATTCAAACCATGACAAAATAAAAATAAAATAATTAACACTAACTGACAAATAGTCTCGCTATCAGTTGGAGATTACTATTAGTGACCACTAATTATTCATTTAAATTTAACATACCCAACTCACTGATGAGGAGATTAAACTTTTTCTAATCTAAAGGTTTAGTGAACAAGTCAGCGAATTGGTAGTTATTAGGGATAAAGTGAAGTTCAAGGTAACTTTTCATAACATGGTCCCTGATGAAATGGTAGCAAACATCTATGTGCTTTGTCTTGGAGTGCATCACTGGATTATTAGCGATAGCTATAACACTTGTGCTATCATAATAAATTGGGAAAACATCAAATTTGAAAGCATAGTCAGCTAATTGATTTCTCATCCAGTGTATTTGAGTTGTGCATCCACTAGCAGCGACATATTGTGTTTTAGCGATTGAAATAGAAACACAGTTTTGGTTGTTGCTTGACAAGCTTAGTAGCTCTTCACCCAATAATTGACAGCTACCAGAGGTACTTTTTCTATCCGATTTACATCCAGCAGGGTCAGAGTCAGAGTATCCTTTCATCGAGAAACTTGAACTAGATAGGTACTAGAGACCCAATCCTGCAGTTCCCTCCAGTTATTTGAATATCCTCTTAACAACGAGTAAATGAGATTCCTTTGGATTAGCTTGATAACTAGCATAGAGAAGGGTAACATTTAGCTATAGTAACGACCCAATCATACCTCTGTAAGCAGTGATGTTTATAGATTTACCATTAAGGTCAACATGTAACTTAATTGCTAATTGCAGGTGAAGTAGTTGTAGCGAGTGAGGAGCATGATGTAAACTTAAATTTCTTTAATAGATCTTTGACATACTTTCATTGGTTTATGAAATTTCTAGTTTTGGATTGTTTTATTTGTTATCCCAAGAAAAATTTCAATTCTCCTATCATGCTCATCTCATAACCTTTAGTTATGAGATCAAAACTATTTACACATAACTTTATTTGTAGAACCAAAAATAACGTCATCAATATAAATTTGTACTAGTATGACATCTTTGTTGTATCTGTTGATGAATAGTGTACTATCAATTATACCTCTCAGATAGCCAGATTTAACATGATAGACAGAAAGAGTCTCATACCAAGCTCTAAGAGCTTGCTTCAAACTTGTTGGTCCCTAAACTAACAACAGATGTTGGAGAGGGGGGGGGGTTGAATACAACTCTTTTTAATTTTACTTTTAGTGAATTGTTATTAACTTGAAATATAAAAGAAGAACATATAGTAATTTTCAATATCATTCATTTATTTGAATAAATCAAAGAATTACAAGTTAGTTGCAAAATGACTAACTTAATTGATTACATATTACAACACTCTTATCACCTGAGAACAAACTCAAAGTCGGTTACAAGTTCTTAGCTGGTTACAAGAAAATGCTATTCCTACAGTTACTATTGCTCTTCTAAATTCACTCTAAAGTCACACACATAACTATATAGTAAGAGTCATGTATATATAGTTAAGCATGCATCACTTGTAGCCTTATCAACTAATCAAACCCATCCAGATGTCTTCATCTTCATTGATGAATTCTAGGCATGCCAATTTGTGTGTTCTGACATTTACTGCATGACAATTTCTATTGTCTGCATATTGGTCAGAAAGTACACTACATATTTTGTTTTATTAGCTAACATTGATAAGAGAACATCCTATACAAAAATGGCCATGTTTTGTAGGTGTGTACATTGTGTACAACCTCTAATGATGCCATTTGAGCATCCATAGATGTCCTAAGGTGTTGGTGAATCATCAACTCGAATCTACAATAAGTGTGATGATCTTCATTACCTATGCTGGCTCCATGTAGACTTTGATCCCACTGCTGGGTCTTTAATCTTCATTGACAACTCTATCTTGACTATATTGAGTGTATTTGATCATGGTTGACACAAGGTTGATCTCACAAGAATGAGTTATGATTGTTGTGCAAAGGTTTTCTCCTTTATGCTGGCTGCACATGAATTCATCTTTGTGCTAGGTAAACGTACACATGAAATCCTTTGCAGCCAGCACATAGAACATATTGTATGCTGTTTGCACTAATCATCAATAGTTCTATGTTGGTTGATCATAAGGCAGACTTAGTGTTAGAATAGAGTTATTATCATCATAAAACCAATGTAAAGGGATCATGCCTCAACAATATCCCCCTATTTGATGATGACAAAATTATAACACATGCCAAGATACAAAAAAATCATATATATATATATATAGACAGTTTTACATATAAATAAGAACCGAATGAATATATGTCCCTTGTTCACTTTTCTGGGATCTTTTAGAGTTATCTATATCATATATTTGGATATATTTCTTTTAAAGATCAACTCATATATATTTATATATATATATATATATATATATATTATATATCTTGAAAATTTATGAGTTTATCAATTTAACCCATAACAGTAAGATTACAGATAGTGCATTACAATCACAGTACTTTGACAAACACATTGTCTTCATTCTTCTTCCTCCTTTACTGGCTTCAACATACTTGGACTATCAAGATCCAAGCCTCTTCTCCTCATCTCAGAAGCTATTTGAATTGAATACATTCTAGCACCAGTGGCTAACAAAGCCATAGCTCTAAAATCGACCAGATATTGAATGGTAGCCATGCTCAGTTCTAAAGTTATTTGAAATCTCAGAACTTCACCATCTTTATAGAATATCCCATGAACTAAGTAATCAACGGCAAAACCATGATAACCTTTTACACCAACAGGTGGCTCAGAGTCACCAAGTATGGTATAGGTTATTGGAGGGAATCCATCTTTTGCATCAGAGCTGGTTGTGGACATACTTAGAACTTGATCAATGTTCATTTTCTTTCTATGATGGTTAGCATGTCCAAAGTGAGTAAGTTAAACCTCACTACCTCTAACCATCTTGAGCTGGCCCACCTTCTTTTGCTTGGGCTTTGGGACAGGCTTAAATACATTCCTTTTGGGAGTGCCTTCCAACCTTGTAGCTTTCTCTAGTAGTTCTTGCAATCTATTCATTATTGCATCCCTTGTAACTCCTACTCTATGTTGATAGTATTTTTGAATCTATAACCACTAAGAAAATCCCAAAGTTGTATAGATTTAACAATCTAATATCCTATATAGTTCCATCAGATCTGGTAATGTTGATGACTTCATCATTGCACCTCATTACATTTACTATCTCTGCATGGTATTTTCTTCTTGTTGAACAATCCTTATATCTTTCAAGCTCCCCTGGTAAGTAGAAGCTATCAACAATATTTGAGGATCTTGGTCGGGGAACATGAGTACCAGATTGCTTATCCTTCTTTGCTTCTTCTTTCTTTGCTTCAACATATAGCTTTTCTTGTTCAAATGTTATTGCTTGTGATTTCTCTGCTAGTAATACTTTTGAAACAACTCTAACTACTGGCTTCTCTTTCATAGCCTTAACATTCTCAGATTTTGCAATCTTCTTAGAAGCTGCTTCACTTTTCTTGATTTGATTTTCTTCTTATTTTCTCAGCACTCAAATGAATCACATAGGCTTCTACTGACTCAAATCCAAAACTTCTAGCCTTATCTTCCATGATTACTTCTTCAGATTTTAATCTGAAATCTTCCAATATCGGGTTTAATTTCCATGCAGGGATGGAATCTTCTTGATCTTCAGGTCTTACATTGTCTCTGACATACCGAGTGTATACATCAAGCTTGAGTTGATTTCTGGCTTTCAGTTTATCAACAGTTATACCCAATTGAATTTCTTCTCTAAATAATGCCTTATCTTTATACGACATTCGTTCTGGGTATCGGAAACCTGTTGGCTTGGATTTCTTTTTTATTGAGTCATCATCATCCTCCACATCTAGTTATTTTTCGGGATTTTTATAGGGATCTTGCAATCCTTCATCCTGTTTGCTAGTTACACTTCTTGAACTAGAAGGTCTAGGTTGATCCGCACTTCTGGATGTTCTTGCCTGAGTTGGCTCTTCTTCTGGAGTTCGTTCTTTTGCAGTATCTATTTCTTTCTCATCTTCAACATCATATTCTTCACTATTACTATCACTACTCTTCTTTTTGGGACCACCATTCTTTTGCTAGTTACACGAGATGTAACAGTACAATGATTTCATAATCGAAAATTACAAAAGATCACCGTTCAACGGTCTACAATTAATACATTACATAAAGTCTTACAAGCGTTTCCAGCACAAAAGTAAATAATCTAAACATGCGATTACATCCAAAAGAGACAAAATTTCGTAACTAGGGATCTTGATCCTTGTTGAGACATGTTTTGTGACAACAGATCTAGCTTGTAATAGGACTAATGTTAATTGTAATCAAGTTTGTACATTGGTTTTGAATTGGTAATGAAAAATATTGATTGGTAAACATTTTAGAGCAAAATATTAAAATGCTGAAAAAAGTTGACCAGAGTTGACTTCGAACCGATTCAGTTCGCAGGTCAAGATTGGACTGCGAACCGAGTCAGTTCGCTAGGCCAAGTTGGGCTGCGAACTGAGTCAGTTCGTAGAGCCCATGACCCGCGAACCGAGACGGTTATATAAAATTAGGTTTAAATTTAAACCCTAATTAACTTTTGCCATTTATCATTTACGAATTTCCTGAGTTTTCCAGAGCAATTAAACCTTCTAACGGCTAGGTATTGATCGTTTAACATTGGTTAATAATCAATACAAAGCGTATTAGAATTCTGATTCACTAAATAATTGTGAAACAAATCGTTATAGATCCTATAACTTAGTATTGAGGGATTCCGCACCTTAATACCTTAAGATAACCTCGTTATCGATCCTATACAGGAGCAAACTGTGAACGGAGATAGCTGGTGGTACGTAGACAGTGGTTCCTCAAGACACATGACAGGAGATAGAAGTCTACTGATGGACTTCAAAGGGGGACTGAAGCAGCGAGTAAATTTCGCTGGAGAAAAGGGTGGAATAATCACTGGGAAGGGAAAAGTTACTAATGGAATTTTGACTCTTGAGAATGTGAACTATGTTGAACAACTGGTTCATAATCTAATGAGTGTCTCCCAAATCTGTGATACAGGTCATCTTGTACTCTTTAATGATACAGAGGCCTTAGTCCTGAAGCCGGGTCTGGTAATTCCAGATAAATGGATTTTAATGAGGGCTCCAAGGAAGAGGGATATCTATGCTATCAACATGGGTGTTCCTGCATCTTCAATGGAGTCGGCATGTTTCTTATCCAAGGCTTCTGAAGCAGATTCAGTTTTATGGCATCGGAAAATGGCACACCTGAATTTTCGAAAAATGAACTATATAACCAAGAATGAGTTAGTTCTGGGTGTACCACCTAAACGTTTTGAGTTTGAAGACAAGTGTGTTTCTTGCTTAAAAGGAAAGCAGCATAAGAAACCACACAGGTCTAAAAATGAAAATTCCATCTCTGTGCCATTTGAATTGCTATATATGGATCTCTTTGGCCCCATAAGCAAGAGAAGCATATGTGGCAAATGGTATTGTTTGGTTGTAACAGATGACTATAGATTCTCGTGCGTATTCTTTTTGGGATCTAAGGATGAAACTCCAGGAATTCTTACGGAGTTCTTAGATTTAATAGAGAATGTCTACAAAACAAGAGTAAAGAGTATTCGTAGTGACAATGGAACTGAGTTCAAGAATTCTACGTTGAATGTATATTGCTTAAGCAAAGGTATTCAACATCAATTCAGTGCACCATATGAACCACAACAAAATGATGTTGCTGAAAGGAAGAATAGAACTCTGATTGAAGCAGCAAGAACCATGCTTGCAGATTCAAAGCTTCCGGTCATCTTTTAGGCAGAAGCGGTGAATACTGCATGTCATGTTCTAAATAGGGTTCTTACGGTTAAAAAGCATAACAAGACTTGTTATGAGCTTTTAAACAATAAGAAACCGAACTTAAAAGGGTTTGAACCCTTTGGAGTTTCATGTACTTTATTGAAAACTAGTTCTCAACCAAAATTTGGTGAGAAGGCTGACGAAGGATATTTCCCAGTTTATGTGCCTAACTCACCAAACAAACGTGTCTTCAATAAAGCTGGGGGACGTGTGGAAATAGTTTATAACATTGAAGTTATGAGCTACACACATAAGGGATTAGATTGGCAATTTGACTATTCAGATCTCTTTAAGTCATTTAAGGTCCCAATGCGTGATTACATAGTTGATCCTGTAACCTCTGAGCATTTATTGTCTGGTGATGGAGATATTGGCACCATTCCAACATCGAATGCTTCTCTAAACCAGACTACTGTGGATCCTAATCATGCATCGACAAGTGCCACACAACAACCTTCGGTGAATAACACTCACGAGACTGACAAGTCGTTAGAAGTTACAGATAGAATAACTTCTGATGAGGATATGCCACCTTTGGAAGAAATTAGCACTAATCTTAATGATGATATACCGATTGAACCGATTATAACCACAAGAATTCACAAAGATCACCCAACTGAGAATATCATTGGTGATCCAAATGCATCGGTTCAAACGAGGGCTAGTACTTCTGAGTACACAAGCCTATATGTTGCAATTATGGAGACTGGGATAATAAATCAATGTTCCTACTCGTGTTTTATCTCACAAATTGAGCCTAAGAATGTTCAAATGGCATTGAAGGACAATTCGTAGGTAGAAGCAATGCAGGAAGAATTGTCTCAGTTCTCAAAATTGCAAGTTTGGGAGTTGGTTGACTTACCGGTTGGTGAGTATCCAATTGGAACTTGATGGGTGTTTAAGTGCAAGAAAGACGATCGGGGAATCGTGACTCACAATAAAGCTCGTCTCGTTGTTCAAGGTTTCAATCAAGAAGAGGAAATTGATTACAATGAAGTGTTTGCACCTGTGGCTAGGCTTGAAGCAATTAGGTTATTCTTAGCATTTGCAGCTTCAAAGAAAATAAAAGTTTTTCAGCTGGATGTTAAGAGTGCCTTCTTGTATGGCAAAGTCAAGTAAACGGTGTATGTTTCTCAACCACCGGGATTTACTGATCCAAGTTATCCAGATAGAGTATTTCGTCTAGATAAGGATCTGTATGGATTACATCACGCACCGAGAGCGTGGTATGAAACACTATCCACTTATCTTCTTGAGAATGGTTATACAAGAGGAAGAATAGATAGTACACTGTTTGTCAAATGGAAAAAGAAAGACTTTCTACTTTTTCAAGTATATGTTGACGATATCATCTTTGGGTCATCTGACGAAAAGATGTGTAATGAATTTGAACAAGTCATGAAGAACAAGTTTGAGATGTCCGCTATGGGAGAACTGACATTTTTCTTAGGATTGCAAGTTGATCAAAAGAAAGATGGGTATTTCTTTCATCAAACTAAGTATATAAATGAACTACTAGAACGATTCAAGATGGATGATGCTAGAATTTATCACACTCCTATTCCGGAAGCTCATGGCCTTGGTCCTGATACATCGAGTGATAGAGACGTGGATCTTACTCTTTATAGAGCCATGATTGGATCACTAATGTATCTTACTGCATTGAGGCCTGATATAATGTTTGCAGTATGTGTCTGCGCAAGATATCAAGTTAATCCTAAAGAGTCTCATATGCAAGCCGTTAAACGAATTCTACGTTACCTCAAAGGAAAACCGAAGCTGGGACTTTGGTATCCAACTGATCGAGATTTAGATTTCGTTTCTTACACTGATTCTGATTATGGAGGATGCAATCAGAATAGAAAGTCTACAACTGGTGGATGTCAATTCTTAGGGGGTAGACTCGTGTCTTGGCAGTGCAAGAAGCAAACCTCAGTCGCCATTTCTACATGTGAAGCTGAGAATGTTGCTGCTGGCAGCTGTTGTTCCCAAGTTCTGTGGATACAACAGCAACTGCGAGATTATGGGTTAAATTTGACAAATACTCCGATGATGATTGATAATGAATCCACCATGTCAATTACCAATAATCCTGTAAAGCACAGCAAGACGAAGCACATTGATATTCGTCATCATTTCATTAGAGACTGTGCTGAGAAAAAAGTGATACAGTTAGTCAAAGTTCCCTCAACTGATAACTTGGAAGACTTGTACACTAAAGCTTTTGATAGAGCGCGTTTTGAGACATTGATTCAACTTAACGGAATGAGGAATCTAGAATAACTTGTCTTCCAAAGGAGTATGTAATAGTTAGTAGTTGCTTTTATTAATCTGTGTTATTTATTTATTTATTTATTTTTTAAAAAAAGGTTAGGTAGTTTCTTTTCTTTTAGAAAACGTTAAAGTTTTATCTATTGAGAAATGATAGTACATTAGGAGCATACGCTTAATAATAATAACTATAAGTCTTAAGTTAGATATGCTAGTAGATTCCTATAAGTCACATTAACATTACCTCTTTACACCTAGGACTTTACTTATATTTATTTTATTATACACCTTTCTCCACACGTTATAACTTTTTAACAATAAACTTAAGTGTAGGCAAGATTCATTATATGATGTACTGGTAGGCAAATTCTGCTATGATTTCTGAGCATCTAATAAGTAATAATTCTCATGTGTATTATCTAGTGTGATCTGATCTATGATATATGCCATAATTCTTAATTGTTGAATGATAGTATAACTATGCACTGTTATCTAGAATATATGAAACTCTTACTTGACAAATCGTTAGAAATATGGCTATTAGCAAAACTACTGGTGACTCTGTTGTACTAAGTATAGATCTGAAACCTTTAGTTTTGCCAATGGTCTCAACCCTGTCTTGTTCATACTAAGGGTTCTTCTGTTGTACTAAGTACAGATCTAGAACCACTAGTATCTTCAAAATAGGTTTGATGTTTGTCAAAACTTTAAAATAACTCAAGGGTATGTTATATGTTTCGAAAAGAACATCATTTAGTAACCTCTACCTTGAATGTAAAAGATACAGTGTTATAATTTTCTACTTGATTTCTCAATATATCATATACTGGAACACACTGGTTAATATGCATACCAACAATAAAGACTTGCTTGGAAATCAGTGTATAATTTGTTTATGTGGATCATAATATCAGTAATCGTCTTGAACTGTCTATGAAAATTGAACGTTCACTTTGTTGAGTCATACGTTCTCAATTAATTTACAACGTGTTATATAATGTGGATAAAGGTAAACAAGTTATAATTTCATAAATATAAGTTGAGAAAGGATAAAGTTGTAATATTTCTGTAGCTTATTGTGAATTTCATGAGGTATGTATACTAACAATCTTCTTAGACTTATTAAATAATAAAGTACTGCGTATTCTCCCTAACATGATCCCTAAGCAGATAAATCATTAACGCCAACAATATGTATAGTTTATTTTATTTGTTTCATTAATAAAATGGTACTTGATGCCCGTGTTTTTAGTTTGATTATTCATTTGTCGTATTTACATTATAGTTTTATTAAGTGTTTTTAATTTTATATCTTTAATCTTTTGGAATTCAATTAAATTACAATTTATCGTTCCGTGTTGATTAAATGTGACAAAAACGCAATGGAAAGTTTCACTTTTTGACTTGTACAAATTTCAATAAACTCTAGTTATATTTAAAACTAAATTTGCATTTTTGGTCAAAATTGCGAAGTTGACTAGTCAAACTTGCGAATTGAGTTTGGAATATAAAAGAGCCAAGTCAACGAGTCAAACTCTCACTTTCCAAAACTCTCCTGCGAACCGAACCCAAACCTGCGATCTGACTTTTTGCGAACCGAGCATTTTTTCTTTGAGTTTCGAATTATACAACACGAGGAACGGTTTTTCACTCCGTAGATCTTTTACATCTTTCAAATACGCATCTTTTGAGGTAGGATTCATTCAATTTCATCCACTAATTTGTGAGTAATCGAAGTTTTTGTGATTTGTATGTTTAGGTTTCGTTTTTCACGGATTTATAACTAAGTAGTGAAAGATACAACCTACAACGATTGTTAATCGGCCTATACTTACGTGTTTTAACAAATTAATTGTAATTATATGAGTTTTATCTTCGTTTTCAAAAATTTTGGACATTTCAGACGCTCTTGCGAACTGAGATCCAATCTTAGTTCGCAGAACGATCTAGCGAAGTGAAAGGTTGACTTCGTTGACCTTGTGCGAAGTGAACTCTAGCGAAGTGACTTGTTGACCATAGCGACCCCAATATTTGAGTTTGGTTGACTTCTGCGAAACGAACCCACTTCGTTGACCTGGTTTGACTTGCGAAGCGAACTGATTTCTGTTGACTTTGTTTGACTTACGAAACGAACTGATTTCTGTTGACTTCGTTTGATTTGCGAAGTGAACTAACTTCTGTTGACTTCGTTTGACCTTGCAAAGCGAACTTACTTAGTTGACTTCGTTTGACTTTTTGCGAAGCGAACCTCAGACGTTTGACTTTGGTTGACTTTCGCAAACTCAAATCTTGTTGATTTAGGTTGACTTGTTTTGACTTCACATAATTAGACTTGTTTTTGATTTGCGATCTTTAGGTTTACAAATAAATTACGAGTTTGACCTTCTTAATTATTAGTTATACGTTTCGACTTACGAACTTTGTTTGTAAGTTAAATACGTATCATATATAAATATTCTGTTCTCTCATATCGAAAGACTTCCGACTCATATGTAGTCGTGCGGCGTGTTCCGATTTTTTTTTATCGGCGGTATGATTTTTCAGATTATCCCCTATGACTTACGAACTATATATAATTTAGAGAATATAATTGAAATTTAAGTCTCGTGTACTTAATCGTTCAATTAAGTTCAATAAATTAAGTTATTAATTAATAGTAACTTCGATGTTTGGTGACTATTCTAGTTCACAATACATAAAAGTTTAAAATTAATTAATGTTCGATAAGTTTTACTCTTTATTGAGCTATTTACCATTTGTGTAACTCTTCTGCTTACAGATATGGCTGCTCGATCTTTCACTCCTGCTCACAATATATTGGTGCTCTTAGATCTCACTGAGCGTGGAGCTGCACGATTTACTGAGATTCTGACATATTTGGCTCGTTTGAGGATTCGATATGCCATTACAGAGTCTCCGCCATTGTCTAAAGCCTTGTTGGATCAGTTTTGGGCTAACATTGAGTATGATGTTGCTGCCAACCCTCCAGTCATTCGTACTAGGGTTAATCAACATCCGGTTGTCTTCTCTGTTGACGATCTACGCCAAATTCTGCGTCTGGGTACCGTTGAGCAGGAAGCGGGTCCCTCCGTCTACACCTCAGACTTCATTGAGGGTGCGCTTGGACGTATGGGATATTCTGGTCCTAAGAGAGGCCGCCAATTTATTAAGGCCTTTGTTCTTGGCCAATGGCGGTTTCTGTTCCACATTCCGGTTACTATCTTTGGGAACAAGAAGGGCGGTTATGATGAGTTGAGCCCTGAGCTTCTATCTAGCTTACTGTCCCTGGTTTATAACAAACCATACATTTCTCTTCATATATTTTTGGGTCGTTCATTGGTCAGGTGACTGGTGCGGTTAGATCCAAGTTTATGATCTATCCCCGCTTCTGCATGCTTATTATTCTTCACCAAGTTCCTGGCCTCCTCAATATTCAGCCAGATCTGCATGTTGATCAAATTGGACTTCGAGGATACAATGCCTGTTTTCTACATTCCTCTCATCGTCCTGATCAGTTCAAGCCTAAAGCTTGTGATCTTTTTGGGCATCTTCTTGATGCAAACTATATTGCTCCACCAGATAACAGTTGGTTGGATGCCGGTGCTCAACCTCCAGCTCCACCACAACCTCATGCACAAGTTCAAGCTCCGCACGTAGTTGTGGCCCCACATCCTGAGCCACACGAGCTTATTGAAGATGTACTACATCAGGATGCTAATCTTGCTATTGCTGCTCAAGTGCTACATGATGTACTTGTTCAAAATGATGATGCCACCGACCCACTCTTAAATGAGGTGGAAAACTTTCAGGCTTTTGAAGCTGTCGACCCCGAGGTTGTTCGACCTGAGGGTGAACGGGATCAGGAGAATTTAGATGCTGGGCCTTCTAGTGCCTTCAGCAAGGATGGAGCCACTGCCTCTGACTCTGATGATGAGGAAACTGATGATGATAATCCTCCTACTTCTTCTTCGGGTATTCCGGCTGGAATGATCAGAAAGGGTTCCAAGCTAATCATGGATCCTGCTTTGAAGGGCAAGCGTAAAGCTGATGATCAAGATCCTGATTATTGCCTGCTTGATGATGATTCCGAGGATGAAGACGTTACCCCACTTCAAACTCAAAGCCGCAAACGTATCCGCTCTGCCACCTCACAACTGACTATTGGCGATCTGTCTAGTCCTGTTGTTCAACATACACCACCACCACAGACTAGGCCTCCTCTGCAATCTTCACCTGTTCAAGAGCTTGCTGCTAATGAACCTGTTATTCTTCCGACTACTAAAGCTAGTCGAATCGCAGCTCGCTTACTCTTGGCCGATGTCGCCCCCCAGATTGGACAACGTCGTCCTCAATCTGACACTGCACCTACTTCAGCACCTATCGCCCCACTACGAGCTTCTGCGAGGATTTCTAATATAGAACTGCGGGTTAAAGTTTTGGAATCATAGAACCTCAAACTTGAAGCTACGGTTAGCACTCAAAGTGAAGACACTACTCATTTATTGCGGTCTCACACGCTTTTGCTCAATGAGTTTGCCGATCAGCAACGACAGATTGATCGTTTAGAACGACTTGTTGCCAGTTTGTTGACAGGCCAGCCGTCTCAGGGGGAGATATTGGCATTTCATGAGGCTCGCAAAGAAGATGAACTGATAAAGAAGAGGCGACATGAGTCATGCAAAGATGATGAGTTACTAAAGAAGAGGTGCAATGATACAGATGATGATCCCAATGCACAGAAAGATAGAGAGCCGACTGGTCCTTCAACGACTGGTGAGCTAACTATGATTCAGGGGGAGTATGCGGGTGTAAGTGGAAGTGGTGCTGGTGCTAGTCTTGGTACTAAAGATGGTGGTGCCGATGAAGGTGAAGCTTGTATTAATTTAGATTGATTGTAATATTTAAAACATTGTAACTTATAACTTAGAATTATTTTGTAATATATTAGACTTGAGATTTATAATTACAAGTTAAATATGTTCTACATAAATTTAAGTGGTATCCAATTAAGGTTATGAAAAGTATTGATCGAAAGTCTACCGACTTACAGATAGTCGTGTGGCGTGTCCTGATTTAATTTCGGCGGTCAAACTTTTACTATAATCTTTGCATTTTAGACTTGAGAATCGTAAGATTGACAAGTTAATTATGCAATGGAAAATATGATATTAATTAACTGTAAGCTTGAATGTTTGGTGATCATTATTGTTCACAATACATTAATGTTTAAATTTAATTAATGTTCTGATATTATAAGACTTTTGGAATCTTAGATTGATTATAATTCTACCTTATGATCAATGAAAGATTTATAAGTTTTATATATGCCCTAAATACACAAAGAAATTAATAAGGAAATTCTTAGATTGATTCAGGGAAATCAATGAAAGAATTTATGATATTAATTGTTATTGATTAATAAGGAAATCCTTAGATTGATTCAGGGAAATCGATGAAAGGATTTATGATATTAATGATTATTTGTGTATGTACTTTTATTGGTGAAGGAATGCTAGATCTATCTGATTTTGAAAGCGATATGCTTGACGAGATAGATGAAGCTATTGATTTTGACCTCGAAGAAGGTGAATTTCTTCCACCTGATGACTGGACTTCTATTTCTGATATTGGGTTAGAAGAGGGTGTAGATCCCGATGTTGATATTGATGAACACCTAGTAAGCCTATCAAAACCAAAGTTTTCATTTAGGATGAAGATGGAAAAAGAGTGGTAGATTTAGATGAAAATCTGGATGAATCAACTAGTTTCGAATCTAAAGATGATCTTCCTGAAAAACTCAAAAATAATCCAATGTTTAGGCCTTTAAGAAGGAAAAAGCAAAAGATTGGAATGTCTGAGGTTGACATTACAGGAAAAAGAGCATCACGTAAAGGAATCATAGGATGGTATTATGATTCTGATCTGAAGCTTTTTGCAATCAAAAGGTTTGACGGAGTTCAATATTTTGAAAAGAAGCTTGCAGTTTTTAGTTCTCTTCCGAGATTTGAAATTCGAGACTTGGCTCGATTAGAATTGATGAACCCCAGTAATGATCCATATGCAAGATATGTTGAGAGAATAATCAAGACTGAAGGTCATTCAATGAAATTTGAAAAGATTAAGCCAAGAGTCGGAAAAACTGTTAAGTTGAAAGAACGAAGTCAACGAACTGGAAGAAGACTGAAGAAAAAGACTTATCCAGTCGTCAAGTGTGTGCAGCAAATACCACTGAAGACAATGCCACAGAATATTTTGGGAAATCTTAAGAATTGGCATGTGGACTCAGAGACTGGAGAAGCTGTCATGGTTGAAGCTGATGATGAAGTTGAAGGTGGTGAAAAAGAAATTTTGAAAGTCTATGACCATCGACACTTGATGAATCTGTCTAAGAAAGATCTGTTGAAGTTAAATGAGAACAGGATCTTGACGACTGAAGCATGGGGTGATCTTGCACGAGATTATCAAATGATGGTAAAGACTTGTGTTAGAATGAAGATACATATGGGTAGCAAAATTTACAAATGCTTACCAAAGACAACTTGAAGACAAAGACGCTAGAGCTATTGTCAAGGGGGAGTCTGTTGAGACATGTTTTGTGACAACAGATCTAGCTTGTAATAGGACTAATGTTAATTGTAATCAAGTTTGTACATTGGTTTTGAATTGGTAATGAAAAATATTGATTGGTAAACATTTTAGAGCAAAATATTAAAATGCTAAAAAAAGTTGACCAGAGTTGACTGCGAACCGAGTCAGTTTGCTGGGTCAAGTTGGGCTGCGAACTGAGTCAGTTCGCAGAGCCCATGACCCGCGAACCAAGATGGTTATATAATGAAATTAGGTTTAAATCCTAATTAACTTTTGCCATTTATCATTTACGAATTTCCTGAGTTTTCCAGAGCAATTACCTTCTAACGGCTAGGTATTGATCGTTTAACATTGGTTAATAATCAGTACAAAGCGTATTAGAATTCTGATTCACTAAATAATTGTGAAACAAATTGTTATAGATCCTATAACTTAGTATTGAGGGATTCCGCACCTTAATACCTTAAGATAACCTCGTTATCGATCCTATACATACGGACTTACAATCCTTGTTAAAATATGTTTATGTTTATGTAAAACACATGTTCATGCATAAAAGACAAGGCCTCAATCATTGGATGAGGTCTAAAAAAAGCGTTTGGTAGTGAAAACACACCAAAAAGATCACTTTTGTCTTCTATGTAATCTGTCCAGATTTTGACCCTACTTTGATCGACCATAACTCAGTCAATAATGGTCCAAAAATCTTGATTTTTCTTCTGGAATTTATTTTAATGTCTTACCTTTAAAACCCCACTAGTCTCACTCAAATCCATAGAGTATTCGACCTCCAAATGTATTACACAAAACTGATGCGAAAACAACAACCTTTCTATGAGCATTTTTGTTGTAATACATGTTCATTGGACTTAAGGTGTTCAATAAATCTAAAAAAAATTGTTTTTAGACTCCTAACAAGTGTATCTCAGTAGAATAAAAAGATAGTAATTTATCTTGTTGATCTCATTTTTTAGAAAATGCATGAACATCATGCATTTTTGTGATCTTGTAAATTGTAAATACTTGTGTTGTGATGATTCAAAAATGCTTAAGTGCTAGATAAAACGTGTTAAAATTTTGGGGATTATTTTTCTCAGTAACTAGATCATGAAAAGAGTCTTGAAAATAAAAATGGAAATTTTTGGAAAAACATACCCAAATTAATGCAAATAAAGCCTATAAAAGGTGAAATAATCATGAAAAATACTTTTGGACACCAAATAAATATGGGAAAATTCCACACTCTTTGGATGTGTTTTGATATGATTTACGATTTACGTCTCGTTAAAATGCATAATTTTGGGAACCAAAGTTGTTGATGCATCTTAGAGTGTCTGTCAGTTGGTCATGTCTGTACTGTGTTTGTAAATGTAATAGACTTAGTGAAAATTACATTTTCTGTATTCTGCGACACAAGGCTTGTGTCGCATGAGTTGTAGTTGCGACACAGTGTTTGTGTCGCAATAGTGATCTTTGCGACACAAGGCTTGTGTCGCAAAACGGCCAGTTTGTTTAGTATAAATATCAAAGTTAGAGATATTTAGGGTAAGACTTTCACACACATATTATTCTCTGTATTTTGGCTGTTACATCTTTGAGAGAATACCTTGAGTATAGAAATATAAAGTTTTATTCCTTTTGTTCTTCATTGTCTAAACTTTATATTCTTGTGATTGTCTCCTCCATGCGATTTGATTAAAAGATTCAAGATTGGGATCCACAATTGGTATCAAAGCCACAATCTTTGATCATTGGTGGTATCAAATCATTTGGGTAAGTATTTAAATACTTATTTTGATTATTTAACATTTGTTTTGGTGTTAGATCTTCATTATAGGTATTTTGGAGCTGAAGTTTTGGTGAGTGAAAATTTTGAAGAAGATGTTGATTTTGAGGTTGAGGAGGAAGAACTTAATGATGATGAGTTCTATGATGATGCTCCAATTATTGAGTCAGATTCTTTTGAAGACGAAACTGAAAATACTTCTAAGACTCAAGATGAAGGAACATGGGAGACTCCTATTCCTGATGATGAACCGATTGAGACGAAGGCTGAAAGACTTGCTAGATGGTGGCCGCACGGAAAAGATAGAAAACAAGTGCCGGTCACCTGCAAATCATACAAGGTCACTGGAGTGTATACTGGACTGATAAAGAGTTGGAAGATCTCAAAAGGCTTGTTGATTTTGTAGTCGCGGTGTATGCCCTTACGTTTCCTTGACGCTTGTTAAACTGTTGACCCCGTCGGTCATTTCCTCCACTGTTCCACTTTCTCTTATCTGTCCCAATGCTTCTTCCTTCCACTCTGCTTGGTCCACTTGTACCCAAAACAGTCTTCTTTGGCAGTGTCCCCGTTCTCACTGCTGTGTCAGTCAACTTGTGCGCCAAACTTACTGCGCTCTTAAAGGTAGTTGGTTCAGATGTTGTCACCAGACTTAGAATCTCAGGTACCAATCCCCAGATGTACCTCTCAATGCGCTTGTACTCGGGAGTGACCATGTGAGGTACCAAGCGAGCTAACTCTTGAAATTTTGTAGTGTAAGAGGTAATGTCAGAACCAGTCATCTTTATATCCCACAACTCAGTCTCGATCTTCTGAAGTTCATTGCGGGGGCAGAATTCTTCTAAGACCATCGTCTTCAGTTCTTCCCAAGAGATTGAATTAGCGGCTTGTCTTCCAAGTGTTTGAACTTGTGCATTCCACCAAGTTAATGCTTTGCCATCTAAAGTACATGTGGCATATTTGACCATGCAATCGGGTGAACACTTGCTGATATCGAGTACAGATTCCATCTTTTCAATCCAGTGAATGATTCCTATAGCGCCCTCATTACCATGAAAGTTTGTTGGCTTACAAGCCAAGAATGATTTATATGAACACCCACGTTGGGTATTCTCGGTTTCCCTGGTGATATTAGTCTGTTCTTCCACTTGTTTTATTCCTGCAACGTTTGGTGTTGTCCCGCTACCGTTGGGGGCATTTTCTCGAGTACGGCTTGCCTCATACTGGGCAATAGCATCCGCAACTCGTCGGGCAACAAGTTCTTCTACAGTCTCTGTGTTAGGGGTTGCTGCGCTCCTTCGGCTGTTTACAGTAGTTCGACCTTTTGGCGGCATGATTTTTGTTCTAATACACACAACAAGATGGGTAAGATATATGAATCAATGCCAACACAAAATAAGCGAAATGTAAACAACCATACACTATATCATACATAAGAGAAAACATACATACACAAGTTTTATACAAAACGTGATGGGTTCTTCCAACCCCATCATCTACATAAGTTTTATACAAAACATGATGGGTTCTTCTAACCCCATCAAGCATAAGTTTTCAGTACAAAATAGTGTAGGCACAACCCGCCATACATAGGTCTATCTAAAATATGCTAAATACGTCCCCATAGCTGCTGTCATCAATGCAGTCATCATCAAGCTAGCTCCAGCCACGATCTCTGCAATCCGTGCTCGTCCCTCTAGTGTCTCTACACGTGCTAAGGTAGTGAGTACTACCTCTCTGTCCTCAGTCACCTGGTCCTCGACAGTATCAAGGCGCTGGTAGGTAGAGATCATGTCTCCATCAAGTACTGAAGTGTCACTCTGAAGTTCCAAAATGTAGGCTTGCATCTCGGCGATACGGCCCACATGTGTGTTGGTCACGGCGACCAGAGTAGGAATGGTATGCTCCATGGGCTCTCTAGTGAGTGGATGTGCTGGTAGTGCTCGCGAAGACTCTCCAATCTCATAGGTAGAGGGAATGCCCTCTAGTGTCCTCCAATGATCAAGTACGGTCGGCATCCAAGATAAATGCTCAAGCCTCTGCCTCTTGGGCGATGGTGCTGTAGGTGTATCCTCTGAACTATCAGACGTGTCATCGCGCGGTGCTAGGGGTCCGCGAGGAAATATTCCAGTCCTCTTCCTGGCTGTATTCTTCGTGTAAGGCCCGCTCCCCATTGCAGCGAATGTCCTCCAGGTCTCGGTCACGCCGTGTGCCGGACCGGGCATAGTCGGTGGTGATCTCGGTGGCGATCTAGGTGGCGGAAGGCTGCTATCATCGGATGTCACACGAGGGTGATTCGGCTGGCTCTCGTCCATCACCGATGTGTCCTCACTCTCGCTCTCCGAAACATACTCCGAAGGATCCTCCTCGGAATCAGTGATATGAACTGGGTATTCCCTATACATGCTGTGACAGTAGTGTTTTCCGGTATGATGAGGTGTAAATGATGCAAATGTATGAATGAATGAATGAATGAATGAATGTTTGAGTCCAAGGCTATAGTCTAGGTCTCTAAGACTTCTAGTTCGCTATAACCAATGGCTCTGATACCAATCTGTCACACCCCGATAAAATCGTTTCACGAGTAACAAGTGCGGAAGCTCGGGGGCGTGACGAGAACGATCAATAAGCGTATGATTATCGCAAACATATAATTAGAATACAATAAATAGTTTAAATAACACGGTTACATGTTCGTCGTGTTTACAAAAGAATAGATGTTTAGCAAAACAATATGATTAACATTTTAATCACAAATCATAATTTCAATATTTATCAAAAGGATGGCATGCTATTCATCGTGATGAGCAAGGGTCCCAAAATATGCATGCATAATCTTACATCGCTGCTAATTCCCTGAAAAACATATTTATAAATCGTCAACAAAATTGTTGAGTGAATCCACAGGTTTAAGACTCTATCATTAAACCTTTACTTGTATAAATCAATTGTTTGCAAGCATAAACCTTTGCAACATTATAAGATAAATAACATATTCATTTAAACAAAGCCATGACTGTGATCCCCCATAGACTAGCTAGGTCATACGAGTTAATGTGACAACACCTATGTCTATAACCAATCCACGACTCGCATTACTTGCTTGTGCCTCTCAACAAACTAGATATACGATCCTTATTTCGATACAACGTCGACAGTTAGCGCGACTAACCGATAACAATTATGGCGGGTAGTCACCCCGATAGTACTATCCGTATATCCACGTGGCTAGCGTCATCTAGCTAATGGTCATATTGTGTAAGCAAGAGGACTTCAATGCACTACATCATGTTAACTTAGGGTCGCACAAGATTCATTGTCATGTTTTACAAGACAGTTCATCTGTTTTTCACCCCAATTTATAAAGCAGTAAAAATAGTAAAAGAGGGGCTGCGAACTCACCTGGTGAGCAAGAGTGCTAGCGTTTCAAAATGTATCTTTTGCCCAAATAGAAATAGCCTCCTAACGCCCTATACGCATGAGGTCAATTATATAAGTAGACGGCTCTAACGGCCTGTCTATGCTAGTTGTTCACTCAACTAGTAGGAGTATTACTTGTCATTTAAACGTATGTACGACTCGTTGCTGATAGTTTTGTATGCATACTTGCATGTTTCTCGAAAACATAATTACTTTGCTATTACCGTGTACATTTAAGGTTTTTAAACCTAAAATGTATATCGTTAGTGACAACGCGATTCTTAAATCGATTAAAAATTTTCATTGTCATTGGTTCAAAACGTGACGTTTAAATACATTTATCTATTTGTTCAAGATTGGAAAATATTGGGTTTACTGGGCTTAGTGTTGTTTTTGTAATGTTGTTTTCATTATTAGTGATGTTAAACCAAAGTTAGTGTCGTTAGTGCTGTTAAGTAAGTGTTGTTAGTGTCGTTAGTGCTGTTAAGTCACAGTTAGTGCTGTTTGACCAAAGTTAACACTGTTTGACCAAAGTTAACACTGTTTGACCACAGTTAGTGCTGTTAAATCACAGTTAGTGCTGTTTGACCAAAGTTAACACTGTTTGACCAAAGTTAACACTGTTTGACCACAGTTAGTGCTGTTAAGTCACAGTTAGTGCTGTTTGACCAAAGTTAACACTGTTTGACCAAAGTTAACACTGTTTGACCAAAGTTAACACTGTTTGACCACAGTTAGTGCTGTTTACATTTTACAGAAAAGTAAGATTCATAATTTTTGAACAAGTATAAGGCGTTCAAAACTATTTATTAATACACAAAGATATAGCAACTACGTTTCTGGACAGTTGATAGGAAAATCACTTGTTCACAGAGCTAGACTCATCTTCACAAAACGTGATTATACTACTTTTAAAGATAAGACAAAATGTGACCTTTAGGAAAAAGATTCATCTCTTTTAGATATGTGGATAAAAAGTTATGGTCTCGTAAAGTAGAGTCATATTTCGCCTCCTGAAGACAGATTAGATACATGTTCTTATAAAATCGACTTGAGGTATCAAAACTTGTCCAAATTACATGAGACCACTTGGGTTGGAAACCTAACTTCTTAAACTTAATGTTAGGCTCAAGAATCACTAGATTTGGTTATTTTATGACCGAGTTATGGTCTTCCAAATTCGTCCAAAGTTTCTGTCCAGTAAGTTTCTTTGAGTTTTGAGTTTCTCTAGTTCTTTTTAACGAGTTTTCACCATTAATAACACATAGATACATATATATTAGTTGATTTTAACGTACGAGTGAACATCTAACATGTAGGTATTTAAAATGAAAGAAAATAAGAGATCAAAAGGGAGAGTTTCCTTACAATGCTCGAGGATGAAATGGTAAAAAGAAGAGAACTTGAAATTTTCAACCCAAATCTCCTTTTTTTAAATACTTAATGATGATCAAGAGCTTGAAAGGAGGTGAAAAATGAGGTATAAAAGGTGGTGGTTCATGGTGGTTTGTGGTGGTTTGTGGTGGTTGTTGTTGAAGGAGGTGGTGAAAGTGGTGAAATGAGAGGGAAAATGAGAGAGAGAAATGTGCAGAATTTTGAAATGAAATTGTGAAGTGTGTGTACGTAATGTTTTCTCTTGTTTAATGCCTTTCTTAAATGTGAAGCAAGGGGAGGTGGTGATGGGAGGTGCTTAGTCTTTCAATCAAATCAAGGGAGCAAGTGGCGTTGGATTATAAGCAAGCAAGTAAACATGTGAGTGTGAAATTAAGCAAGTAACCAAGTAGGAGAAAACATATGGTTGAGAAAGGAGCTTGCGAAGTGAGATCACGTAGAAAAGGAATCTGCATTTGAATTAAGTGACATGCTAGCTAGGTTGCTTGGATTTAATTAAAGCTATGTGCTAGCTTGCTTGGTTAAATTAGAGCTATGTGCTAGCTTGCTTGGAATTATTTTGACATGTTTAAGCTTCTAAATGATTAGTTTAAGTGGCATAACAATATAAGTAGTTAACTACTAATTATATTCAATAGTTTTATACCGTTCGGGAAAAAGTTATCACCAACGTTCGTGTTTATCGGAAATCATCCGATTTATATTGTGAAATTCTCAATAATTACTTAAACGAAATGCATCAAGCATTAAAGTAGTGTGAACCAAAACGTGCAATGTGGGCGTGTGCTAGACTTATCTCAGTTTAAAACACGTTTGATTTCATTAAAGGGAACTAGCATAAGAATGCATGATTTTAAAGTGCACGGAAAGTACCGCTTTTCGAGGGTTGTCACAGAACTGGATGCTCATACTGGTGAAGCAGTTTTGATATTTGTGCCTGAAACAGAGCAACCAGAGATGAGCTCACTTTATAACTTGAAGAAAACTCAATTCAGAGTTTTTGATCCGATGAGCTTAATAAATTTCTCTGAGAAAGATCTGAGAAAGCTATTTGACAATCCGATTCGCTTCAATGAGAAGAAAGTGATGAACAAGAAGATCGCACTTCAATTTCAGAGGATTGTCAATGTGTGTGTGACACATGGAATACACGCTGGCGGTGTATTTCCAGCAGGCTGGGTTTGAACAAAGATCTTGAAGACCAAGCCGAGGACACGGGGGAGTTTGTTGATGCATCTTAGAGAGTCTGTCAGTTGGTCATGTCTGTACTGTGTTTGTAAATGTAATAGACTTAGTGAAAATTACATTTTCTGTATTCTGCGACACAAGGCTTGTGTCGCATGAGTTGTAGTTGCGACACAGTGTTTGTGTCGCAATAGTGATCTTTGCGACACAAGGCTTGTGTCGCAAAACGGCCAGTTTGTTTAGTATAAATATCAAAGTTAGAGATATTTAGGGTAAGACTTTCACACACATATTATTCTCTGTATTTTGGCTGCTACATCTTTGAGAGAATACCTTGAGTATAGAAATATAAAGTTTTATTCCTTTTGTTCTTCATTGTCTAAACTTTATATTCTTGTGATTGTCTCCTCCATGCGATTTGATTAAAAGATTCAAGATTGGGATCCACAATTGGTATCAGAGCCACAATCTTTGATTATTGGTGGTATCAAATCATTTGGGTAAGTATTTAAATACTTATTTTGATTATTTAACATTTGTTTTGGTGTTAGATCTTCATTATAGGTATTTTGGAGCTGAAGTTTTGGTGTTTTTGAACCTAAAAATCTCTGTTTGTACAAAAATTTTCGATAAAAAACGTTTAGGTTTCGAAAATTTTCGTTTTTGAGGTTTTTCCCACTGACAGCGCCGTTTCTGCGACACAAGGTTGCGACATAATATTTTGTCGCTATAGGGTTTCAGCGACCTTAATCCAGCGACATAGTGTTGCGACATAAGGTTCTTGCGACCTTAATCCTACGACATAGTTCTGCGACATAACAACTGTGTCGCTGTTTGTTCAATTGCGACATAATCCTTGTGTCGCTTCTAGTCCTCTTGCGACATAACGTCTGCGACACAACATTAGTGTCGCATTATTCAGTTTTCAAAATTTTTGAAAAGTCTCTCGAGCCCTTTACCATGTCTGCTTCTACATCAACATCACTTCAACAGGTTGGGGCAATGTTAAAGCACAATAGTGAGGTGGGTTCTACGAACAAACCACCGATGTACACTACTGGTATGAACTATTTAGACTGGCGTTAGCGGTTTGAAGCGTTTGTATCGTTCAACGATGCTAAGATGCTGATCTATTTAGAGGAACGATATGAACGCCCTGTTCGAACTGGTATATTTAATGGACCTATTCCTGAAAAGTCCATTAAATCAATGACTCCTGAAGAACGTAACGCCTTCGATACTGAACGAAAAACATATTCTGCAATTACCATGGCTTTACCTCAACAAATATTGAGACAACTACGCCATCACAAGACCGCTTATGATCTATGGAAGGGGTTCGAAAAGAAATGTGGTGGTAGTGACCAGTACAAGCGAAACAAACTGGATCTTGTTAAGAAACAGTTTGAGGTCTTCGACATGTTACCTACTGAGTCTCTGGAGGATATGTGCAGTAGATACTCCCAGCTGTAAGTGAATTAGTCGAGGGTGGTGTAAATCTTGACAAAACCGATGTAAACAAGAAGCTTTTGGGTTCCTTACCCAAGAAGTGGAATACTCGAGTGCTGCGGATGGAAAAAGACGAGGATATAATGGATATGGAGCTCGATGATCTGATCGGACAAATTGCTGCTGATCTCCTGGATATGCAGAAGAAGGAGACCAAGGCTACTGCACATATTCAGAATCCTATGTTATATGGTGTGGATGTTCCTGCTGCAGCAACTCAAGCTGCTGGGGCTGCATTCTTTTCTGGGGGTTCTGGTGCTCAAAATACATCTACTGGTTTTAGATATACTACCACCAACTCTTCTAGTGGAGGTGGTGCTTACTCCAACTTTAAAGGAGCATCTCCTGCAGTTGCTGAAGAACATGCAGCTGTCTTCATAGCTTTCTTGTCAGCTTATGATGACTTCCTATCCAACAAGAACAGCACCGTGAATATGACTGAAGAAGATTTCAGTCAAATTGATCAAGAAGAGCTTGAACGAATGGACTTGAAGTGGAGCATGGCTATGCTCACAAGACGCGTCAAGAATTTCTTAAAGAAGACTGGGAGGAAAAATGTCACTGATCCGGAAGAGAAGGGTCTTGGATTCAATAAGAGCAAGGTGAAATGCTACCAGTGTCACAACTATGGACACTTTGCTCGTGAATGTGACCGAAAGAAGAATCCACCTTCCGGTTTATCCAAGCCCTCTCAGTCCAATTCATCTGAGAAGACCAAATCTGACGAAAAGGCGATGGTTTCCGCTGCGCTACTGCTTTCCAACAATGCTTGGGAATGGTCTGACCCAGAGGAAGATGATTCAGAACGGGCACTGATAGCTGAAGTGCATGAGGTACATGATGAACCATTATCTTGTGTATCATGTGTTAAATTAACTAACCAGCTAAACAGGTATAGAGAGGATACCACACGCCTTAACACTGTCATCGAAAATTTAAATGAAACAAATAGTATGTTACGTGACAGTGATAAGGCCAGTGATCAAAAGTTAAAAGCTGTTTTGGAAGAGAAAAAGGAACTAAAAGCTAAAATTTTTGAACAACAAGATGAAATTGGTAGCTATGTTGACATGCTATCATCTGTTAAAAGGGAACTTGTTGAATCTCAAACTGAGGTTCTAAATTTAAAGAAAAATCTTTCAAACTTTTCCACATCCTCTCTAGTCTTTGATGAAATCCTACAGGCACAGAGAACTGACACTAAGAGTAAGGCAGGACTTGGTTTTCATCAAGTCCCACCTCCTAAGGATTATTTACCTATGCCTGTTAGGGATAATGTCAATGATATGATGCCTATCTTTACTAAGATAGATGTTAAAACTGTCAAACCTATTGTGAGCATCAATATAAGTAAGTCTGAGCTAGTTAAGGCTGAAAATGTCATCATTGCATGTGAACAACCTGAAACTAGTAGGCCCGAGCCAGTTAGGGCAAATACTAGTGAGTCTAAAACAAGTAAGACTCAAAAGGTTGAGAAAGTTAAACCTATTAAGGCCAAGATTCATCAGACTGAACTTATTAAATCTGAAAATACAGTTGAGCCTAAATTAGGAAAGACTCTTTCTGTGCTTCCTCGTATTATTGAAGAGGAAATTGAAATTGAGGATATAACTGATCAAGAGTATCGACCAGTTAAGAAAAACGTCAAGCCTGAAAATCATATAATTACTATCGAACAAAATGAACAGGCTATAACAAAAGGAAAAGGTAAAGCTATGGCTGAACCTCAAAAGAAGATTGTTTCTAAAACAACTATATTAAATAAATCTTCTAAAAACTCTTCTAAAGCATCTGTTGCTGAATGCTCACGTAAATGTGACTGTTCAACACATGCTTCTTTTGGTCGAGCTCATCGGTTTATTCCTCAATCTCAATCAAGTGTTGAGCATCGATCCTGCTTCTACTGCAAGAAGCAAGGTCATTTGATAAATGTTTGTCCCGTGCTTGCGAAGAAACAGTATGGGAAACAGGTTTCGCGAGTCTCAAAATTTAAGAATCCTTCAAAGAAGTCTATTTCAATGAAAGGCTCAAAGACTTCTGTCCCAGTTGTCAAAATCAACAAAGTTGAGCAAAATACTTTGCAAAACTTGAAGCTCAAAGGTGTTGACTCGCAAGCATCCAAACCAAAGCAGGTTTGGAAGATTAAAGAATCTTGCAAAGATTCTACATCCAACAATACCTCATTAGTAAAACATTCTAAACTTTTTGAAAACAAAGTTTTGACTGATATGGTCATTGTTGATGATGTTACTGGAGTACCCAAGACTATAAAGGCTTGGGTCTCCATTTCTAACTAATTTACCTTGTTTGTGGTGCCGCAGCAACCTGAATCTGTAAAGAATAGTAAATGGTATATCGACAGCGGTTGTTCTCGGCACATGATGTGACACCCGACCCTTTAGGGTAATGATTACCTTAAACTAGAACTCAAATTTCGTGTATTTAGTTCTGTATTAGGCTAAGTACTTGTGATTATTTGCAACTATTTGTATATATGTGTATGTACACTTACGTAATTGTTTGAATTACACCTTCGTAATTTTTCGTAATTACGCGAAACAACCGGACGTGGTCCGACTATTTATACGACGTTGGTGAAAACTTTCCATAGATAACGTAATCATATTTATAGTTAAAATGGTGGTTATATACCTTATATTATTATTTCAAATACTAATACACGAAAAACCTTGACGTTTTATTTAAAACGTATCAAACGCGACAAAAACGCGCAAACCGAGCCCGACACCGATTGACACCCGAAATATACTTTTGTAACTCAATTTAATAATTTAAGAATACTTACCTATCCCGAATATTATTCACAAATTTAAAAGTATATACAAAAGCTCGACGTAAATTATCAACTTTTTAAACCGCAAATTAACGTTTAAACGAACGGGGAACAAAACACGAAGTCTAGAAAACGAGTCACGAGCCCGAAACACTTTTGGGCCAGGCCCAATTCGGCTTGGGCTGATCCAAGAAACCCACCCCAAATAAGCCCAAGCCCACCCCACAAAACACCTCCCCTACACCTCATTTCACACACACAACCCACACCAATTCTCTCCTCCTTCTCTCTACACTCTCAACTCTCTCTCTCTCTCTCTAAAATCTGCCATCTTTCCACCACCATCAACCACCTCATCACCACCACCAACCACCACTCCACCACCACAAGCCGCCACCATAATTTCAAAGAAAAGTTAAGAAATCAAGCTCTTTCCTCACCTTCCTCTCCATTTCAATCCGTTTTCAATCTTGTAAGAACATATAACTCTTTTATAATACTTGTAATTCACCTATAAACATGTTAAAGTGCTCACTTAACTAATATATGTCCAAAAGAATACATAAAAATCGTTTTTCATAACTTTAAACATGCAAGAACTTTGCATGCAATCCGGCCAGAAAATTTGTCCAACTTTGGGAGGTGATATCTACCTCAAAACTTGACCAAAATCAACGATTCAAAAGGCTAAAATTAAGTTTAAGAAGTTATCTTTCATTTTCCACTGGTCTCATAATTTTTGGAGCTCGTTTGATACCTGAAATAATTTTTACAAAAACATGTAGGCGGGCTGGGTAAAAAGGCAGAAATTTGTCCCTTATTGTTTTAGTCATAACTCGAGATTTACATGTCTAAACGACTTGAAACCAACGCCAAAACTTCAGAAATTGTGTTAAGAATAATAGCGGTAGAGATGACTTTGTCCCAAATATGCACGCATTTTGCCCAGAAACTCAATCACCTTGCATGTCTCCTGATTGGCTACTTTTTGACCCTTGAGAGAATCCATAATTTTTATAAATACTTAAACTCGTCTAAAAATTCTATAAAAATTATTTTAAGTACCTAACATAATAAGAAACAACATATATTTTTCTTGGATTTTTCCTCGAAAATTTAGATTACGAAATAAAATTGGAAAAACTGATCTGTTTTGGTCCTTGTGTCGCTGAAGCCCAGTAGTCATTAGCGACACTAGCCTTGTGTCGCTATAGCAATGAACCGTCACATTTTGCGACACAACCCTTGTGTCGCTATAGCATTGAACCGTCACATTTTGCGACACAACCCTTGTGTCGCTATAGCATTGAACCGTCACATTTTGCGACACAACCCTTGTGTCGCTATAACAATTGAACTGTCACCCCTGCGACACTAAAATTGTGTCGCCAACACCACATTAGCGACACAAGCCTTGTGTCGCTGATGACCAAAAATCAAAACATTTTTACTAAAATAAATATAAGTTGAAACACCACCAGGGGTTGCCACCAGGGGTTGCCACCCCTTGGACCCCGCCACCAGGGGCGCTGCCCTCGGACCCCCGTGGGCTTCACCCACTTCCCACACTAAGCAACATTATGTTTTCACAAACTTTCACCAACGGGTCGTACACGTTTTCAATAAAGTAAACAAGAACGGACATACTAGTTAAGTGAACTACTAACTTATAAGTGGACATTAACCCTCCACTTATACAATCACTATAGATGGTCTTTTGAGACATCTACTTACACAATCTTATACGTCTAGGGCGTTAGAAGATTACTATTGGGAACACGAATTGCTTGCTACTTGTTATTTGCTAAGTAACAGGCTAATCTCAGGTGAGTTTCATAGCCCCTTTTTCTACTATTTCCACTCAGGGGTGAGAGTACATACAACTGCTTTTAACAACTGCTATTTTATGTGAACACAAGTACAAAACACGATATATTGGTTGCATGAGTTATTTAACTAATCCTGAAAGTCCCCCACACATAGTTTGTTAGTATCGATATAGCGTGAATGTTAATGAATAGTACTATTTGGGATTGACTCCCCCGTCCGGGTTAGTCGCACTAACTGGTCAAACGGACGCATTATCATTTGTTCTTACGAGTGTTGGATTAGGCACTCGCTGGGAGGCACCACGATCGTGGCACTTGATTGTGACCCGACACCGCAGTTAAGCTCGAACTATGGGCTCATGGCAACAATATACACCTCTTTTACATTTTTGTAATATATTACTATCATTGTTGGATGATACAAACAGGAAATCTTGTGTTCCACACGTTCCATATAATATAATATCAATTGTTTTCAAACCTATGAGCTCACCAACTTTATGTTGACTCTTTTAGTATGTATTCTCAGGTGACCAGCCGCAGTAGGATGCTTTGGAAGCAATAGCTCGAGTCGCATATTTTGAAACAACCAAGGAATTAGATTGCATTTACTATATTTTGTAATAATAGTTATGTGATTCTACGAACCGAATGCGAACTCCTAGCTTTTATGTAAACGCTTTTAAATTTGTAATGTAATGATTTTTGAAAACGTCTCATATAGAGGTCGTTTGTTGTAACTCTTGTGTTGTGATATTTGATTTGGTCGGCGCCCCCATGACACCCCATACCTTCCGCTGCCACGCGTCTTGGGGGTGCGACAGATGACCGGTGATGTTTCCCTTTTATCTGAGGTTCATGCCTACAATGGAGGATATGTGGCCTTCGCTGGTGACAAAGGGGGAGTTATTTCTGGTCAGGGTACGCTTACTAATGGAATGGTAAGCTTTGAGAAGGTGAATTTTGTAGAACAATTGCAACACAATCTTCTCAGTGTCTCTCAAGTGTGCGATAAAAAGTACACTACTACTTTCACATACACTGAGTGTTGCATTTTGAAGCCGGGATTTGTTATCCCTGAAGAATGGGTGCTTCTGAGGGCACCACGGGAGCGAGACACGTATATTCTTGACATGAGTAATGTGGAAACTACACAGCTCACATGTCTTCTATCTAAAGCTCCTGAGAAGGAATCGTTATTATGGCACAGGCGTATGGGACACTTGCACTTTCGCAAGATGAACTACCTGATCAAGAATGATCTAGTGCGAGGTGTCCCTAAGCAATCCTTTGGACTGAATGATCATTGTGTCCCTTGTCAGAAAGGAAAGCAATACAAGAAGTCTCACAGACCGAAGCTGGCCAATTCAACTGAGAAGCCCTTGGAGCTGCTTCAAATGGATCTATTCGGGCCAGTCAGAAAGAAGAGTTTGGGAGGAGCTTCGTATTGCCTTGTTGTGACGGATGATTATTCGCGGTTTTCTTGGGTTTATTTTCTGAAGACCAAGGATGAAGTGCCTGAGATTCTCATCTATCTATTCGACAAACTGCAAAATCTTTGTGAGTTGAGAATCAAGAAGATAAGGAGTGATAACGGTACAGAGTTTAAGAACTCGATTATAGAGCTGTACTGTTTGAGCAATGGTATTGAACACCAATTCAGTGCCGCAAGGACTCCACAGCAGAACGGGGTTGCAGAACGTAAGAATAGGACTTTGATTGAGGCTGCACGTACAATGCTATCTGACTCTAAGCTTCCAATCACATTTTGGGCCGAAGCTGTAAATACGGCCTGCTACGTTCTAAATAGGGTATTAACGGTTAAGAAGAAGAACAAGACATCCTATGAATTGTTCAACAACAGAAAGCCTAATCTATAGTTTCTTGAACCATTTGGCTGCCTATGCACCATTATGCACACCAAGGAACGAATTGCTAAGTTTGGTGAGAAATCCTGTGAAGGTGTTTTTCTAGGATTCTCTAATAACTCACCCAACAAACGTGTGTATAACTTAGTGACCAAGCGTGTGGAAGAACATTTTGAAGTCACCTTTTTCCATCACACTGACAACCCTCAGGGGAAGGGACCCGAATATTTGTTTGACTATCAAACACTGTTTGATTCTTTCAATATTCCTGAGGAAAATGAAGAAGAGGATATAGTGACACTACTTCATGGGCTGGACATCGCTTCTGAAACACCACCCATCTCTGTTCCTCCACCACCTACAGGAACACCAGCAACTACTCCTGCTGCTACTTGTGAGACTCCACCTCCACTCATCACTGAGAATGTTCCTGATCCTACAAATGATGAGGAACAAATGTTTGAGGATTCTGTTCAATCACCTGCTTCTGACCTTGAAGATTTACCTGCACGTCAACTCGAACTTGAAGCTGACTCTACAAACCTTGATTCTATCATCGTTCCAGCTGCAATTCCGAGTTCTCGGATCAATGTGTCACATCCAGTTGATGCCATTCTTGGTGATTTAAACAAAGGTGTTTTAACGAGAAGACAGATTGCTGCTGCTGAACAATCTGTGTCGACACCGTCTCCTGTTACCGTCACTGATCCTGTTTGTCTTGCTTCGGAAATTGAAGAATGCTTTCTCTCCCAAGTAGAACCGAAGAAGACAGCTGATGCGTTAAAGGATCCATACTGGGTTGAAGCTATGCAGGAAGAGCTTCAACAATTCAACAAGCTGCAAGTATGGACTTTGGTGCCTTTACCCAAGGGTGTTCATCCTATTGGCACTCGTTGGGTATATCGTGTGAAGAAGGATGATCGGGGCGTGGTAATTCGCAACAAAGCACGTCTAGTGGTCCAGGGCTTCACTCAAATTGAAGGTTTGGACTATGATGAAGTATTTGCTCCGGTTGCTCGTTTGGAATCCATCCGCATTTTCCTGGCGTACGCTTCATTCAAAGGATTTCGGGTTTACCAGCTTGACGTTAAGAGTGCATTTCTGTATGGTCAAGTGGTTGAAGAGGTCTATGTCAAACAGCCGCCTGGATTTGAAGACTCTGTTCATCCGAACTACGTCTGCAAGTTGGACAAGGCATTGTATGGTCTTCATCAAGCTCCTAGAGCTTGGTATGAGCGGCTTGCGACTCATCTTCTGAATAATGGTTTTGTACGAGGAACGATCGACAGTACTCTCTTCATCAAGCATGCAGGGAAGGACTTGCTATTAGTACAAGTCTATGTGGATGACATCATCTTTGGTTCCACCAAGGATGAACTGTGTCGCGACTTCGAGTGGATCATGAAGTCAGAATTTGAAATGAGTGCAATGGGGGAGCTGAACTTTTTCTTGGGCGTACAAGTCAAACAATCTGCTAAAGGGATTTACATTCATCAGTCCAAGTACGTCAACGACATGCTTACGCGGTATAACTTGACTGACTGTAAATCCTATGGGACGCCTTTAGAGCTGAATCATCACCTTGGTCCAGCGGAAGATGAAGAGGACTGTCCGGAAAAAGATTACCGATCTATGATTGGTTCTCTGATGTATCTCACGGCATCGCGTCCGGACATTGTCTTTGCAGTCTCTCTCTGTTCCAGGTATCAGGCTAAACCGAAGGTGTCTCACATGAAGGCAGTTACGCGAATTTTCGGTTATCTCAAATGTAGACCAACTCTTGGTCTCTGGTATTCTAATGAGAAAACCTTCGCGCTCACTGCTTACTCGGACTCGGATTATGGGGGATGCAATATGGATAAGAAGTCCACTTCTGGTGGATGTCAGTTTCTTGGACCTCGGCTCGTATCATGGCAGTGCAAAAAGCAAACAACTGTTTCTACCTCAACCGCAGAGGCTGAATACATTGCTGCTGCTAGTTGTTGTTCCCAGGTTCTTTGGATACAACACCAGTTGCGCGATTACGGTTTACTCTTAACTATGACTCCTATTCATATAGATAATACTGCGGCTATATGTATTACACGTAATCCTGTCCAACATTTTAAGACCAAACACATAGAAATTAGGTTTCATTTCATTCGTGATTGCTATGAAAAACACCTAATTGATCTGGTCCAAATAGATACCCTTAAGCAGAATGCCGACCTGTTCACCAAAGCCTTTTCCCGTGCTCGTTTCGATGAGCTAGTCAACATGATAGGGTTACGTTTCTTTCCCATTCAAAAGTAATATTTGTGACCTTAGGCTGTTATGTTCATATTATTCCTTTAAAAAAAAAAAAAAAAAAAAAAAGCTCATGCAATAGCCATTCTTTATGTTCTTTAACATTTAAGAAAAGCAATGTTGCAACATTTGTTAAAAGACGTTTAGTTGTGTCTGTAAACAACTAGGGATATGATAGTACATTAGGAGACACTCCTCAAACGACAATCTTAAGTTTTATCCTTGATATATCAGTAGGTTTATCTTGTATATGTTATACTTGCTCTTATAAACATCTGATTACTTGCATGATGTATTGGTAGACATGTTCACACTCTTCTTTGAGCAACTAAGAAATACTTTAATTTGTGTTTAATCTTTTGTGATAACCATCATATGATGTATGACAATGTGTCTTAATTCTTATGTATTAGCTTTCCATGCTTCAATTAACTTGAGTCTGTATATGACAACATTTGAGGATTTATGTTGTCTGCTTCCTTTGTTGTACGTCCGTACAGACCTGGTCTCAGTCAGTATACTTTCAAAAACTAAGCAAACAAGAGTCAAAGTACTTTCCAATCTTATAAAATCAAAGATTACTTACAAGGTCGCCAAATGGTTTGACCAAGTCTGGTTTTGCTTACACCTGAATCAAGTTTATGTCGCTTTGTTGTACGTCTGTACAGACCTGTCACCGCTGGCTTGATTCTTAAAAATGTTGAATTCAAATACTTTCTCTAACTAATCCAAGTTCTGGGCATGTCTTGATACTAAGAGTATATCTATGTGGGAGTCACGGAGATCTATTCACTCTCATAATAACTGCTAAGCTTGAAGTTGAGTGTGTTACATGTTTAAATGGATAAACAATACCGATAATCGTCTTGTTACAGATTGCTTCTCTGGCTTGTTAACTTTGCTTGATAAATTTAAATTTGGACGACTATACTGATAATCGAATTAATATTTGATATTGTCTTGCGAATTTGTCTTTCTAATATGATTCCTACAATGACACATCTCAAACTGCTCTTTTCTGTTTTTATTTATTCTTCTGATATTTGGTTCATTTACTTTGTTCTCTAAGTGTCACAAATACAACAATCTTAAAACATGAACCCTTGATTGACTTATGCGACACAAGCCTTGTGTCGCATATTCGTGTTGCCAACCATGCGACACAAGCATTGTGTCGCATACATTGTGACCCTGTGACACAACCATTGTGTCGCACAATTATGTAGCCTATTGTGTTGCCCACTCAGCGACACAACGCTTGTGTCGCTGCCTTGTGTCAGGGGTATAAAAACCCTCGTGTCGCTGTAATTAGTATCTAATTATCAGCGACACAATAATTCAAAACCAGCGACACAAGACAAACCTGCGACACAACAAACCCGATTCGTTTTTCGATTATTTCGTGATTTTCTGTGGGTTTCTGCTGCTTTCTTCGCTCGTATCGTGTTCTACTCACTTAAACGCATCCACAGGTACCAATTTTAACAACTTTAATTGCGTATTCAATCGAGCATTTGATTTTAAAGTTTCGGTTATTTAGGTTTTAGGTATTTGCAACAATTGACTGCCTTAATGTGTTATAATATGCGTAATAATTGTTGATTTATGTTCATGCTATATTGGTACACCTTCGGACTCGATTAAAACTCAAAAACCCTAATTTTTGTTCAACAGCAAAATCTGGGTTTCATTGTGTTCATCTTTGCGACACAAGCGTTGTGTCGCAGTCCGCTGTCTTATGACGCTGCTCATTGCTGCGACACAATTCTTGTGTCGCTGTCTATGACGCTGCTCATGTCTGCGACACAATTATTGTGTCGCCGACTTATGACGCTAGATTCTATGCGACACAACTGCTATGTCGCCGTACTAATTGTGCGACACAACCTTTATGTCGCTGATTAATCATTAAATTGATTTAATTACAAAACTGCGACATAACGCGTTATGTCGCTCCTATTCCTGCGACACAAGGCTTGTGTCGCAAGACATTTTTAATTCAAAAATGTCAATGTTATTTGTTGAAACTAACAGCTTCCAAGTTTCTCGTGTTCTTACAGATATGGCAGATATAAATGTGAATGCTCTATTTTGGGAACCACGTCACAATGTCACCGCATTTTTAGACGATGACAAGGAATCGGTCGCGCCATATCGACCGATGATTGCCTTCCTTCGCCGCTCCAGGATATACAAAGCAATCACGGCCACCACCGCTATTTACCGTGATCATGTCACGGACTTTTGGCTCAACGCGGCGATTAACTCAGATCTCCCGTATACAAGACTTATATCAAGAGTTCACGATCGTGAGATCATCGTATCTGAACAGACTATCAGGGATTTCTTTGAGTTTCCGGATGATTCAGAAATGCCGGTTACTTTCTCGAATGCCTTTATCTCTGGAGGCATGATCCGTCTAGGCTATCCTACTATACCCAGAGATCAATATCGCAAGGCTTTTCTTACCAAAGTCCGGCGGTATTTGATGCATATCATGATAGTGTGCCTTTCAGCACCCAAAGCCGGTTTCGATGGCATTAGCCATTCAACTGCGTCCGCAATGTTGGCTCTCGTTTATAACAAGCCTTATAACTTTTCGGGCTACATTTTTCGAGCAAAGGTGGACCACGCTCAGGCAGGCGAGGGTCAGTGGGCTTTATACCCACGTTTCGTTCAACTACTTATCAACCACTTGCTCCCGGGTTTATCGGTGGCCCCGCAGCACCAATTTCGCCCAACACCGATGAATACCCGAATTTTCGTGGTTTCCGGTCAATACGCTAAGGGTGCACCGGTCCCGCCTGACGTGCCACTTTTTGGCCATATTGTGGATGAGGCCTATGTGCCTCCGGAGGGTGACGAATTCGCCGATCCGGCTCCTATTCCTAGGCCACTGTCACCTCCGCCACAGGCACCGGTTCAACATCATCAACAACAACAACAACAACAGCATTACCAACAACAACAACAACAACAACAAGCTATCAATCCCGATCCTCAATTTGAAGATCTCATGAGGGATATTGATGACATATGCCCCTCTCCTCCCAGGTCGACGGGCAAAAGGCCCCGTGAGGATGTCACTATCTTGTCTCTGAAGATATTCCAACATCCAGTCGACCTCGCAGCTCTTCGTCTGCAGGGCCTTCAGAAATTCAGGCTCCAGTGCAACCTCATCCGAATATTATAAAGCAACTTTTGGAACGGATGGAGGAAATGCAGAAGATTGTGAACGACCAGGCTATTATCATTCAGTCTCAAGCTGCACTTATCGAGGCTCAAACTTCTAGAATTACGACCTTATAGGATAAGTTTAGGGAGTTTGAGACCCGGTCTATTGGTCCGGGGGAGTCTGTTCCCTCTGGTCCAACTATAGAACCAATAGGACCGGGGTCTGAGTCTGTAACTGAAGATGTACATATTGAACAATCTAATGAAATGCCCACTTTAGAGTATTTTCCTGTGCACCGGATTCCAGGCCAACCAAGACCATTGGCTGTAGACTATTCTTGTGCAGACCTCTCGTTTATTCAACGCATGATAAACGAAGTCAATTCTGATAATGAGAGTGAAAATTTTGAAGAAGATGTTGATTTTGAAGTTGAGGAGGAAGAACTTAATGATGATGAGTTCTATGATGATGCTCCAATTATTGAGTCAGATTCTTCTGAAGACGAAACTGAAAATACTTCTGAGACTCAAGATGAAGGAACATGGGAGACTCCTATTCCTGATGATGAACCGATTGAGACGAAGGCTGAAAGACTTGCTAGATGGTGGCCGCACGGAAAAGATAGAAAACAAGTGCCGGTCACCTGCAAATCATACAAGGTCACTGGAGTGTATACTGGACTGATAAAGAGTTGGAAGATCTCAAATGGATTGTTTATGATCAAAAGGCTTGATGGTATCCAATATTTCAAAAGATCATTCTCAAAGCTGAGCACCTTGCTAAAAGGAGAAATCAATCGTCTCGCTCAGCTTGCTTTGATTAATCCTTCGAGAGACGATCGTGCCAACTTCATTCAGTCTACGCTTCAACGAGAAATTCGCACTAAACGGTACAACTTCATCAAACCGACATTGGGAACTAGAATTATTTACAAGAAACGGTTAGATCCTGTCACCAAACAGCCATTGATTAAAATGCGTTATCCTCCGGCTGAGTGCTTGAAGAAGATACCTCTAGAGACAGTTCCCTTGGACTTTCTAAGAAGATTTCATTACTGGGAACTGGATGCTCATACTGGTGAAGCAGTTTTGATATTTGTGCCTGAAACAGAGCAACCAGAGATGAGCTCACTTTATAACTTGAAGAAAACTCAATTCAGAGTTTTTGATCCGATGAGCTTAATAAATTTCTCTGAGAAAGATCTGAGAAAGCTATTTGACAATCCGATTCGCTTCAATGAGAAGAAAGTGATGAACAAGAAGATCGCACTTCAATTTCAGAGGATTGTCAATGTGTGTGTGACACATGGAATACACGCTGGCGGTGTATTTCCAGCAGGCTGGGTTTGAACGAAGATCTTGAAGACCAAGCCGAGGACACGGGGGAGTTTGTTGATGCATCTTAGAGAGTCTGTCAGTTGGTCATGTATGTACTGTGTTTGTAAATGTAATAGACTTAGTGAAAATTACATTTTCTGTATTCTGCGACACAAGGCTTGTGTCGCATGAGTTGTAGTTGCGACACAGTGTTTGTGTCGCAATAGTGATCTTTGCGACACAAGGCTTGTGTCGCAAAACGGCCAGTTTGTTTAGTATAAATATCAAAGTTAGAGATATTTAGGTTAAGACTTTCACACACATATTATTCTCTGTATTTTGGCTGCTACATCTTTGAGAGAATACCTTGAGTATAGAAATATAAAGTTTTATTCCTTTTGTTCTTCATTGTCTAAACTTTATATGCTTTTGATTGTTTCCTCCATGCGATTTGATTAAAAGATTCAAGATTGGGATCCACAAAAGTTCCAGTGTTCAAAACTACTTGAAACTTTTACACAAACCTAAAAATGGGTAAAAACTGATCTGGTAAAAATTCCAGAATTTTTCGTGAATAATTACTATTTTTCCCATATTTATCCCACTTTCTAGACATAAAATGATTATAAATAATCCATAAGTCTAAAAATCCCCAAATTTTCACAGAAAATTTGTGATTTATATTTCATATTTCATACAAAGTTTGGTAATTTTTAGATGTTGTATTCATATATTTCCATTATTTTGTTCACAACTCGAACAATTACCGACAACGTAAATTAAATGGAAATTCGAACTTTAGCTGCACTTTGTAATTTAATTAGATAGCTAAGCAATCCTAACAAACCATATTAATCGAGAAACTAATTAGAAACCTTGTATTCTTAGGACTTGGATAGGAGTCATACCCGGTCGGCACGCGCATTACATCCATTCGTACGCTCACGCTCAAACTGTGAGTTTACACAGCCCCTCTTTTTAACGTTTTTACTTAAATGTTTTGGGGTGAAAAGCATGCTTAAATGATTTAAATGCTATATTTCTATGTTTATGATATACTTGATTTACAATTCCATTTTTATGATATACTTAGTTTACAATTGCTATGCTATGCTATGTTATGCTTAATTTCAAAATAATGTCGTGAATGTTTACCGTTTATATGAACGTGATTATATGCTTGTTTTCTATCGTATCTAAAGTCCCCGGTATATCTACACGACCATTAACTCTATATGAGCCAAATGATGCATATGAATAGTACTATTTGGGAGCGAGACCACCTCCCCACTCACGCGGCCACGTGAGTGCATCCCATCATCCTAAATGCCAACGATAGGGCATCTCTCTTTGGGGCAAAGGTTTATCAGTTGTAGGTTTGGTTGTGGACTCAAGCATAATAAATCATTGCGACTATAGACATTATAACGTAATAGCATAGAAATTCATAAACGACTATAAACGTATGACGTTTTGACATTTGAAATGACATCTCTTTGAAACAATAAACTTACGACCCGAGCTTTATAATGACTTTGTCATTTGAAACGATATTTCTTTGAAACTATAAACCTTACGACCCGAGCTTAACAATGACTTTGTCATTTGAAACGATATTTCTTTGAAACTATAAACCTTACAACCCGAGCTTTACAATGACTTTGTCATTTGAAACAATATTTCTTTAAAACCATAAATTATATAACCTGAGTTGTATACTATAAATCGTTGTGGTTTTGGACAATGATAAACGTGGTTTCATAATAACGCCTCGTATTCTTATGAACCTCGACATAATAATCTGTTGAGATTATAAACATTTTGACATTGATTTGATGATCCTTGGATATTATAAACGTAACTTGAACTTATTAAACACTACAACTTGAGTTTTATAAACGTAACTTGAACTTATTAAACACTATAACTTGAGTTTTATAAAAGTAACTTGAACTTATTAAACACTACAACTTGAGTTTTATAAACATGAATTGAACATTCCTTTGAAAATATGAGTGTGGCGTTATAAATGAATCACGACTTTTAATTGAGTTCCAAAGGGAATCGCTCCTAAAAGAATCTCGTACTTAAATAAACCTCTTTTGCAAACAAGACATCGAATCACGAATGAATCTAACTATCAAATGAGTATCGCTCTTAAATGAGCCTTGTTTTAATGAATTACTTTCATAATTATCCGCGCAATAGCGCTTGACTATCCTACAAATTGATTTCAGATGATTATCGTCTTTGTATGAGCCTCGACACTAAACAGACTACTTTTGCGAACTAATCACGTAGTAACGTGGAACTTTTAAACTAGACTTTGTAAACACTTGAAAAGGGTCTTTCATTACACAAAACCTGTGTACTCACCAACTATGTTTCATAGTTGACCTATTTACTTTACATGCTTTTCAGGAATTAGTCACAACTTGTCCATTGAAGCTAAACCCATTATATGATCTATGCTGCTGTAGCGTTACGGAATTTTGTCTATTTTGGATGTAATCGCATGTTTAGATTATTCACTTTTGTGCTGTAAACGCTTGTAAGACTTTATGTAATGTATTAATTGTAGACCGTTGAACGGTGATCTTTTGTAATTTTCGATTATGAAATCATTGTACTATTACATCTCGTGTTTCCGCTTTAGCTGTCGCACCCCCAAGACGCGTGGCAGCGGAAAGTATGGGGTGTCATGGGGGCGCCGACCAAATCAAATATCACAACACAAGAGTTACAACAAACGACCTCTATATGAGACGTTTTCAAAAATCATTACATTACAAACTTAAAAGTGTTTACATAAAAGCTAGGAGTTCGCATCCGATACGTAGAATTACATAACTATTATTACAAAATATAGTAAATGCAATCTAATTCCTTGGTGGTTTCAAAATATGCGACTTGAGCTATTGCTTCCAAAGCATCCTACTGCGGCTGGTTACCTGAGAATACATACTAAAATAGTCAACATAAAGTTGGTGAGTTCATAGGTTTGAAAACAGTTGATATCACATCGTATGGAACGTGTGGAACACAAGATTTCCTGTTTGTATCATCCAACAATGATAGTAATGTATTACAACAATGTAAAAGAGGTGTATATTGTTGCCATGAGTCCATAGTTCGAGCTTAACTGTGGTGTCAGGTCACAATCAAGTGCCACGATCGTGGTGCCTCCCAGCGAGTGCCTAATCCAACACTCGTAAGAACAAATGATAATGCGTCCGTTTGACCAGTTAGCGCGACTAACCCGGACGGGGGGAGTCAATCCCAAATAGTACTATTCATTAACATTCACGCTATAACAATACTAACAAACTATGTGTGGGGGACTTTCAGGATTAGTTAAATAACTCATGCAACCAATATATCGTGTTTTGTACTTGCGTTCACATAAAATAGCAGTTGTTAAAAAGCAGTTGTATGTATTCTCACCCCTGAGTGGAAATAGTAGAAAAAGGGGCTATGAAACTCACCTGAGATTAGTATGTTATTTAACAAATAACAGCAAGCAATTTGTGTTCCCAAGAGTAATCTTCTAACGCCCTAGACGTATAAGATTGTGTAAGTAGATGTCGCAAAAGACCATCTATAGTGATTGTATAAGTGGAGGGTTAATGTCCACTTAAGCCAATCGTGTAGGTGGAGGGTTAATGTCCACCTATACGCTAGTAGTTCACTTAACTAGTATGTCCATTCTTGTTTGCTTATTCGAAAACGTGTACGACCCGTTGGTGAAAGTTTGTGAAAACATAATGTTGCTTAGTGTGGGAAGTAGGTGAAGCCCACGAATGACGGGGGTCCGGGGGCAGCGCCCCTGGTGGCGGGGTCCAAGGGGTGGCAACCCCTGGTGGGGTCCAAGGGGCAAGGCCCCTGGCTGGGGTCGATTTTCAACTTATATTTCTTTAGCAAAAATGTTTTGATTTTTGGTCATCAGCGACACAAGGCTTGTGTCGCTAATGTGGTGTTGGCGACACAATTTTAGTGTCGCAGAGGTGACAATTCAAATGTTATAGCGACACAAGGGTTGTGTCGCAAATGTGACTAGCGACACAAGGGTTGTGTCGCAAATGTGACTAGCGACATAAGGGTTGTGTCGCAAATGTGACGGTTTGAATGATAGAGCGACACAAGGGTTGTGTCGCAAATGTGACGGTTCAATTATTATAGCGACACAAGGGGTGTGTCGCAAAATGTGACGGTTCAATGCTATAGCGACACAATACTAGTGTCGCTAATGACTACTGGGCTTCTGCGACACAGGGTCAGAAACATATCAGTTTTGTAGATTTTGTTTCGTAATTCAAATGTTCGAGAAAAAATCCAAGAAAAATATATGTTGTTCCTTAGTATGTTAGGTACTTAAAATAATTTTTACAGAATTTTTAGACAAGTTTAAGTATTTATTAAAATTGTAAGTTTCCACAGAGGACAAAAAGTGGCCAATCAGGAGGCATGCAAGGAGATTGAGTTTCTGGGCAAAATGCGTTCACATTTGGGACAAAGTCATATCTACCACTATTATTCTTAACAAAATTTCTGAAGTTTTGGCGTTGGTTTCAAGTCGTTTGGACATGTAAATCTCGAGTTATGACTAAAACAATAAAGGACAAGTTTTCTGCCTTTTTCCCAGCCCGTCTACATGATTTTGTAAAAATTATTTTGAGTATCAAACGAGCTCCAAAAATTATGAGACCAGTGGCAAATGAAAGCTAACTTCTTAAACTTAGTTTTAGCATTTTTAATCGTTCATTTTGGTTAAGTTTTGAGGGAGATATCACCTCCCAAAGTTGGACAAAGTTTCTGGCCGGAATTCATGTAAATTTCTTGAATGTTTTAAGTTATGAAAACGATTTTTTTGTGAAATCTTTTGGACATATCTTTGTTAAGTGAGAATTTTAACATGTTTATAGATGTGTTACAAGTATTATAGATGAATTAGATGTTCTTACAAGCTTGAAGAACCGATCGAAATGGAGAGGAAAGTGAGGAAAGAGCTTGATTCTTGACTTTTTCTTGAAAATGTGATGGCGGCTCGTGGTGGTGGAGTGGTGGTTGATGGTGGTGATGAGGTGGTTGATGGTGGTGGGAATGTGGTAGTTGATGGCAGATTTTAGAGAGAGAGGGAGAGTAGAGAGAGTAGAGAGAAGGAAGAGAGAAATGTGTGGGTTGTGTGTGTGAAAAATGAAGTGTATGGAGGTGTTTTTGTGGGGTGGGCTTGGGCTTATTTGGGTGGGCCTAATTGGGGTGGCCTCTTGGACCAGCCTAGGCCGAGTTGGGCCTGGCCCAAAGATGTTTCGGGCTCGTGACTCGTTTTCTCAACTTCGTGTTTTGTTCCCCGTTCGTTTAAGCGTTAATTTGTGATTTAAAAAGTTGATAAGTTACGTTGAGCTTTTGTATATACTTTTAATTTGTGAATAATATTCGGGATAAGTAAGTATTCTTAAAATACTAAATTGAGTTACAAAAGTATATTTCGGGTGTTGCTCAGGTGTCGGGCTCGGTTTGCGCGTTTCCGTCGCGTTTGTTACGTTTTAAACAAAACGTCAAAGTTTTTCGTGTATTATTATTTGAAATAATAATATAAGGTATATAACCACTATTTTAACTATAAAATATGATTGCGTTATCTATGAATAGTTTTTACCAACGTCGTACAAATAGTCGGACCACGTCCGGTTGTTTCGCGAAATTACGAATAATTACGAAGGTGTAATTCAAACAATTACGTAAGTGTATATACACATATATACAAATAGTTGCAAATAATCACAAGTACTTAGCCTAATAAAGAACTAAATACACGAAATTAGAGTTCTAGTTTAAGGTAATCATTACCCTAAAGTGTCGGGTGTCACATTAGCGGGGTGTGACAATCACATACTCTTCATCACTTTAGTCAACCAAACTTTTAATTTTTCTTTACAACCCTTTTTAAAATTGATTTCACTCTGCTTGACCTCTTTTTAATTGGAATTACGGTTGGTTGATCTTGAACTTACTCCCCTTCAGATGGTGATGAGGATGAACTAGTTTTTACATTTACAGTTTCACCAGCTACCATTTGCTTGATCTTTTTTGTTCTAATTTCATATTTCCTCTTCTTTAATTCTTCAAGGTTCTTCTCAAAGGCTTGATCCCTCTTCCTTTTCTTGGATACATACTTCTCCCTTTTCTTTTCAATAGTAGACTCAATTGTTTGAGATATACTAGGAATTCTAGAACTACCACCACCAGGTTGAGCATCATCATCATAATCATCATATTTCTTCTTTGAATGATCTCTTTTTGCAGATTCATGCTCCCCCTCAGAAGGTGACTTTTTCATCTTCTTTGACTCCCCCTTTTCTTGATCATTCTCTCCCTTTTTGTCATCATCAACAGGGGTTACAACAGAGGTAGTAGGAGCAAGTGGTTGTGTTGCCAAGTGGTCTGGATAATGAGATAGTATCTCCTGCAAGAGATTTTCATGATTCTTGAAGTTAACATCTCTAATGAAATTCTGAACAGGTAATGAAGTTCTGAATTCATTGGAGGCAGTAACAGAGTTAGAATTAGCCTTGTGAAGTGCATCAAGTTCAGAAAACAATTTAGACTTCCCCTAAGGAGTGATAAACTAAGCTTTCAAATACTCATTTTCTTTCTTTAGTGTAGCATTGGTCTTCTTCAAAACCTTCAATTATTGTAGCAAATCCTCTTGATCCTGATGAATGATCAGGGTTTGATCGAGTTGCTTGGACTTCTGCTTGATCTCATTCATTTCATGTTGAAGCTTCTCTAAGAACACCAATAACTTCTTCTGGTTATCAGCAGAGAAATAATCCTTCTTCAATTCATTAAAAGCAGTTGCATACTTCATATGTGCTTCTTTGTCTTCATTGATGTTTTGGGTGAACTTGGACACAAACTGTCACACCCCACCACAATCTAAACATAATTAAGTTAAGTGCAGAAGAACGGGGCTTGACGCGATCAATCATTAATTTAATTGAGCAAACTGTCCCTACAATGGTCGCCATGACCAACTCACACGTTGGAAGTCTTGCCGAGATGCGTGCCTACAACATGGAGCTACGGAGTGACACCTCCCGACTAGATGGATAAATGATCTCCAAATACAAGCGCCTCGAGATTGCAGAGGGCCATGCACGTGTTGAGGCACTAGAGGGACATGCATGTGGGGCGGAGATCGTAGTCGGGGTTAGCCTGATGATGACTAGATTGATTACAGCTCTGGGGATGTATTGTTAGGATCGAACTGATCTTAATCTTAATAATAGTTTTGATTAACTATCAAGAAACTTGCGGAATAGTACTTGATAATCATAAGAACAATTCACAGAATATAACAATCAAAATGATCAATCAAAAGCTTCAATATTATTATGAATAATACGAATACACAATCTGTATTAGGGTTTATACCTTGAAGCTACTATTTCTATCTTTTTCTCTAATCTATAGGATCTCTGTTTATATGAACATACAGTCCTTAACAAGATTTCCTCTAAACTAGGAAACTATCTATCAAATGAGTTTATCTGTTACCATAATTACAATAAACGTAAACAGTATAAACAATGTAACAGTACAAACTTACACTAACAAACTTGAAGACAGTACAAACACTAAACAGTACTAACTTTGTAACTCAGCAGTACTAAGTCTTCATAGCAGTACAAACTCTGTCGATCAGTAGAAACTCTTGCAGTATTAACATTGAAGCAGTACTAACTCTAAAACAACACAAAGTCTTCAATCAGTAGAAACATGTAAGCTCAGTACCAACTTTGCAACCAGTATAAACTGATTTATACCCAACAATCTCCCCCTAAACTTATGTTGTACTACTAACAGTATTAAGTTTATTTCTTCAAGTATGACCTAATCTCTTCTATCAATCTTGACACATATACCTTATTACTGTTTTGTACCTTGATATTCAGCATACTGGCAAGAACACTTGGATTCCATGGATATCTTTTTCCAACAAAATAAAATCCAATTGCTCCATCCTGTTGAGCTGTATGGTGTACTCCACAGTTTTCAAAGTATAGCCAATGAGTGAATGGTGAGAAAGCCTTGTTAAACAACTTCATATTCTGATTAGGTTCATACAACTGTTGTAGATACTCATACAATTGTTTGTTATCATCATATTCCTTTTGAGCATCATATTTGTCTTTTGCAATCTTCCATATTTGATCCAGCTCCTTTCTATTAAAAGCTTTAATCATGGACATGAAAGGTCTATGCTTTTCCATTACATCTCCTGCTCTGACAATCTTATAGTACTTCTTTTTGTCAGCATCCATAAGCTGATACCAATTTATGATGACATACTCTGTACTTATAGGTGTGGATTTAAACACTTCTTCAACAACTACTATTTCCCTTTCAATCTATACTTTTGTCTCATCCTTCTTATTCTCAGTTATAAATGGCACATCAGTATGGACATCTTCCTTACCCTTTTTAGTCTCATCCTTCATTTCAACCTTAGCCTTTTTCTTCTCAGGCTTTTCATCTTCATCCTTTCCTATTATTTTTGCACTTCTCTTTCTTCTAGCAAACTGTTTGATAGGTTCAGGTTTGGGTTCATTCATTCCCTTCAACTTCCTCTCCTTTACCATCCTGTTTTCCTCATCAATCTGTCCCATTCTTATCTTTTCCTTTTCAAACAGACTCTTCAAACTATCAAACTCCATAGCATTCAGCCTTTTCACATGATATCCACCAGACTTTAAGAAATCAGTATATCTCTGTCTTTCTAGCTTCTTAGTCAGTGGTTTTTCTTTTATCTTTTTATACCTATCAGCTGATAACTTGGATCTTCTCTGATAGCAATCTCTCTAACTGAGCTTTTCTCTGTTCTTCATTAAACTTAGCCAAAAACTCAGCATGTACTTGCCTAGCTAATTCTGCATCAGCTTCTATGTGTTCTTTTCTGGACATTAGTTTGGGTTCTTTAACTGTAATACCCTTTCCTTTGTCTTTTGAGCTGATTTTGCTTTCTTTTATTATTGGGTTAGTTGATGATGGTTCTTTTATGCTTATCCCTTTGGCTTTAGGCTTTTCTTTCTCCTTTGGGCTCTCAGACACCCTCAACAGTACCTCAGCTGTTGTGATTTCATCATCCAATGTAACAGTAGAAACTGGTTCAACTGTTTTAGCAGCAGTAACATCTTGCTTTCCACTCTTAGTACTAACTGGCTCATTTTGCCTAGTAGTATTAAATCTAAAATCTTCTCTTGCAGCAGTAACAACAGCATTAACATCAGCAGCACTAACTCCAACAGTTTTAACTTCAGTGGTCTTAACTCCTTCACTTGCAGTATTAACTGGAGCAGTACTAACCGGATTCTTTTCATTTACAGTACTAACTCCAGCACCATCAGTAGTAACTAGAATAGCACCTGCTACATTCTCTTTTTCCACTTCATCAATAATGTTGAATGGTTCATCAATTTCCACATCATGAGCAGCTTTTTCATTTGATTTGCTCCTTTCCAAGTCCCTTTCCCTCAGCAACTCTAAAACCAATTCATTCTGTAAGTCCCCTTAGGGCTCGGATCTACGAGGTAATATGGTATAATCGAGTGCGGAATCCTCGATTACACTAAACGATAACAAACGAGACAAACAAATGTGTAAATATCACTTTTATTGAATGTAGACGAAGTTACATTCGAAAATACAAAGAGTATTCGAACTAAGCTGGAGACTCAGTTCCTAAACCCTAAAAACCACTTTAAACCTATTTTCGGACTTGTGTATTTATATGCAGCCAAGTTCGTACGAACTTAGCTGCTTCTAAGTTCGTACGAAATTACTAAGTTCGTACGTACTTCAAGTTCGTACGAACTTACTAAATTCGTACTTACTCTAAGTTCGTACGAACCTGTAAGTTCGTACGAACCTACAAAAAACAGACAAAACTTAAGTTAACGATTACAACGATTAACAAAATGACTTCTAAACCTAACTTTTACAAACTAGAAGCTGTTGTCACAAAACATGCACCAACAGACTCCCCCTTGACAATAGCTGTAGTTTAGATGCACCAACAGACTCCCCCTTGACAATAACTCTGGTTTCACCGGAGATGTTGTCACCCGAGTTACCTGCGATCTTGATTCTTTTAAGCTCTTTTGTCTTCTTGTATAGAACACCTTTCCACAAAGTCTTCAACACCCTCTGACATCTTCAATCTTCATGTCTCTAACTATCTCTAGCTTCTAACATCTTCATCTAATCATGTCATACACCCTCAACAACTCTTGTAGCTTACCTTTAGGAATCATCTTTTTCAGATCTTAAATCCTCTCGGTCTATCACTACAATTCACCTTCAGACATTTCTTCATTTTCTGAACTAGACTTCTGTAGGTATTCTCTAACTCTGATTTTTCACTATCAAACTTGTCAGTTCAATGGTATCTCTCTATGTTAGATTGACTAGACTCCCCCTTACCTTGTTCAAGCGTACCAAGTCTTCCAGTTGAAGAGTTAGACAGCTCACATTGTTTGGTCACTGGAATCATCGTCTGTCACAACACATCCTCTTTACAACCAGTCTTCACCCCCTGCCAGACTTCTCCCCCTGAGCTGTCGCGCTCTTCAACAAGGGATTGAACGCCGCCTAAGCTATGGTGAATTAGTTGTAATAGGTTCGGTTGGAATTGTTGTTGTAATGGTGGGTGTGGTGATGGTAGTGGATTAGGCAGTCGGCTCACTAATGATAACCCCACTAGATGTCTTCTTGTTGGACTTTCTAGTGAATAATGAGGTATCATTATCAGAATTAGCATCGTCATCTTGCAATGGATAATCATCGTCTTCATTTAACTTATGACTTGCCTTTATCCGAAGTAAAACGAGACCCTAAGTGAGATCCAAGTATGATAAGATCTATCCAACTGTGGAATTTCATCTTCATCATCACTTTCATCATCACTCTCGGTGTATTTACACGCAAACCCCCAATATCCTCCTCGAATTTAGATCTTCTAGCTTCAATGCTTGGTCATACCTAGGCTTTGAATAAATCGCATTCGAGTTGTTTGTCCAATCGTATAGATAAACAATCAAAAGTAATTATCTCCCCATTTAGTAAGAACTTAAATTTGTACAAATTTAAAAATTGAAAAATAACTAAAAATAAACAAACAAATATGAAATTATTCATATTAAAAAGCACATTCTTTTTGGGAGAGTCACTGTTACGAAGATCATATTAGCCACAATGTATACGATACACAGTTAGGAATTGAATTATTCCAATGTTATTATGTATGTAATTTATAGTTCACGACGATTATCGGTATTGTTGTCCACTTAAGCAGTCAACACTCAGAATTTTCAAGTACACATTTAGTTATTGTTCACGATTAACTATGTATCTCACATTTGATATACCCTTAGAATCGAGAAAGTCCAGAATTCCATGTAATGGATGTTTTTAATTTAAATTCATCTCTAAAGTCAAGTCCTTTATATTAAGAGCAATGTACTTTTGTACATGTGAATAGACTAGACTAGGGTTAGAGCTTGAAAAATCTAAAATCAAACCAGAGGTGACAGGTCTGCACTTTCGTACATGTAGATCCCTATACTGATCTTTTAATCAAACCGTTCAATAACCCACGTGCAGAAATCGTAGGATGGTAATAATCACAAATATAAAGCTTAAACAAATAAGAACAATGGAATAAACCACTTTATATTTCTTTTGTCAATTCTCAGTCAAGAATACAGCAGCAAAATGCAGAGAATATTATACCAAAAAGTCTTTCCAAAAAGTCTCACCTAATTACAAAGTAATTAAGGGTATTTATACAAATCTGGCCAACTTATGCGACATAAGCACTATGTCGCTAAGATCACTAATGCGACATAAGGCTTGTGTCGCATAAAACAGAAAATGTAATTCTAACTAACTCAATTACATTTAACAAACACTATACAGACTTGACCAACTGACAGACACACTAAGATGCATCAACAAACTCCCCCGTGTCTTCAGCTTGGTCTTCAAAATCTTCATTCATACCCAGCTGCTGGAATACACCGCCAGCATGTATTCCATGTGTTACATATACGTTGACAATCCGCTGAAATTGAAAAGCAATCTTCTTATTCACAACATTTATTTCATTGAAGTGAATCGGATTATCAAACAGCTTTCTCAAATCTTTCTCTGAGAAATTTATCAAACACACGAAATTGAGCTTTCTTCAATCCATACAGCGAGCTCTCCTCTGGTTGCTCAGTTTCAGGCACAAAAATCAAGACTGCCTCACCAGTATGAGCATCCAGTTCCCATAAATGAAATCTTCTCAGAATGTCAAGGGGAACAATTTCCAGAGGGATCTTCTTCAAGCAGTCAGCCGGAGGATAACGCATTTTAAACAATGGCTGTTTAGTGACTGGATCTAACCGTTTCTTATAGATATATCTGGTTCCCAACGTCGGTTTAATAAAACTATACCTCTTAGTACGAATTTCTCTTTGCAGAGTAGTCTGAATGAAATTGGCACGATCATCTCTAGACGGGTTAATCAAAGTAAGCTGAGCAAGACGATTAATTTCTCCTTTCGGCAAAGTGCTCAGCTTTGCGAATGATCTCTTGAAATATTGGATACAATCTAACCTCTTGATCATGAACAACCCGTTAGATATCTTCCAACTCTTTATCAGCCCGGTGTACACGCCACTAACTTTGTATGATTGACAAGTTACAGGTACTTGCTTTCCTGTTTTTTCGTGGGGCCACCATTTCTCAAGTTTCTCAGCTCTTGTTTCAGTAATTTTAGTTTCTGGAGCAGGAGCATCAGATGTTCCTTAATCTTGTGTCTCAGATGCATTTTCAGCTTCACCTTCAGAGGAATCTGATTCAATTATCGGAGCATCATCATAGAACTCATCCTCATTTAGCCCTTCCTCTTCAACGTCAACGTCATCATTTACCTCAAATTCTTCATCCTCAGAATCAGAATCGACTTGGTTTATCATGTGTTTTATAAAAGTGAGGTCTGCACATGAATAGTCAACAACCAATGGTCTCGGCTGGCCTGGTATTTGGTGCATAGGGAAATACTCTAAACTGGGCATTTCATTACTTTGTTCAATATTTACATCTTCATTTACAGACTTAGACCCCGGTCCAATTGGTTCTAATGATGAACCAGAGGGAACAGACTCCCCCGGACCAATTGACTGGGTCTCAAACTCCCTAAATCTATCTTCTAAGTCAGTAATCCGGGAGGTTTGAGTCTATATCAGTGCAGCTTGAGACTGAATGAGTGAAGCTTGATCGACCACAGTATTTTGCATCGCCTCCATCCGTGCTAACAATTCCTTGATAATATCCGGATGAGGTTGCACTGGAGTCTGTATTTCGGAAGGCCCGGCAGAAGTAGAGGTGCGATGGCGACTGGATGTCGGAACATCGTCAGAAACAATATAATTGACATCCTTACGGGGCCTTTTGCCCGTCGACCTGGGAGGAGAGGGGCAGAAGTCATCAATATCCCTAAATATATCATCAGATGAAGGATCGGGATGCAGAGATTGTTGCGGTGCTTGAGTTGGTGGTTGTTGATGAGGTGCCTGAGGAGGTGGTGAAAGTGGCCTTTGAACTGGAGCCGGATCTTGAAAGTCATCACCCTCCGGAGGCACATAGGCCTCATTGATAACATGGTCGAACAAGGGCACATCTGCCAGGACCGCAGCGCCCCGTGCATACTGGCCAGAGACCACAAAAATACGAGTGTTCATGGGCGTCTGTCTAAAGTGGTGGTTGGGAACCACCGGTAGCCCGGGAAGCAGGTGATTGATCAAAAGTTGAACAAAACGTGGGTATAAAGCCCACTTCCCATCACCCGCCTGAGCATTATCAACAAGTATCCGGAAAATGTAGGCGGAGAAGTTGAACGGCTTGTTGTAGATTAAGGCTAACATGGCCGATGCGGTAGAATAACTCATGCCATCTAGGCCAGCCTTCCTGCCAGATAGGCAGACGATCATAATGTGCATCAAATAACACCAGACCTTGGTGAGAAAGGCCTTGCGGTATTTATCACGTGGAACGCCTAGATAGCCTATCCGAGCCATATCACCCGCGATAAAAGAATTTGCAAAGGCAATGGGCATCCGATCAATGAAGTTTGAGAAGATTAAGCCAAGAGTTGGAAAGAAAATCAAATTAAAGGAACGCAGTCAGAGAACTGGCCGAAGATTAAGGAAAAAGACTTATCCAGCTGTCAAGTGTGTACAGCAGATACCGCTGAAGACAATGCCACAGAATATTCTGGGAAATCTTCTAAATTGGCACGTGGATTCAGAGACTAGTGAAGCTGTCATGGTTGAAGTTGATGATGAAGTTGAAGGAGGAGAGAGAGTAATTCTGACAGTCTATGACCATCGACACCTGATGAATCTGTCAAAGAAGGACCTGTTGAAATTACATGAAAACAGGATCTTAACTACAGAAGCATGGGGTGATCTTGCAAGAGATTATCAATTAATGGTAAAGACTTGTGTCAGAATGAAGATTCATATGGGCAGTAGAATTTACAAGTAAAGACCAAGGACAAAGTTGAAGATAACGACGCTAGAGCTATTGTCAAGGGGGAGTCTGTTGGGACAAGTTATTGTGACAACAGATCTAGCTTGTAATAGGACTAGTGTATTTATTGTCAAACTTGTAAAATTGGTTTTGACTCTTAAATATATGATATTAACTTATTATTATTGATTGTTAAAATGTTATTAGGCAATTATCGTTTTTAAGTTAAAGTCAAATTCGCGAATTGAGAAGTCAACTCGCAGGTTTGACCTGCGAGTTGAGATCTCACCTCGCAGCCATCTGGGCTCGCAGGTATTTGGACTCGCAGCTTTGCTTGCGAGCTGAGATTTGGGCTCGCAGTCCATCTGGACTCGCAGGCCCATGGGCTGCGAGTTGAGTCAACTCGCAAAGCCCATGGACTGCGAGTTGAACCAAATATAAATAATTTAATGCTGCTCAAAATTTACTTAACTTTATCTAGAAATCCGTGAAATAATTACACACACCAAATATTTAATTATTCTCCTCGAAATTCGTGCTGATATAAAGGCTATCATTGAATAGGCTAGGTTTTGATTGTTTAAACTAGTTAATATCAAAACAAAGCTTGTTAATTGATAGATTAGTTATATAAGCCTAAAACCTTAAGTATTGAGGGATTCCGCACCTTAATACCTAAAAGATAATCCGTTATCGCTAACCAAGATCTAGAGACCTTACAACTTTGCCTAAGACGAACTAGATTGAACAGGTGATTGGTCTTTCTTCAACTGCGACGATTTACCACCTTTACCCTTATTTGGACACATACTTGCTACGTGTCCCTTCTGATGGCACACGAAGCACGAACGTTTCACTAAGGCTTTCTTATGAGCCTTGTAATCCGTTTGATGATCCAAATCAGGTAAAGTGAGAGAGGAGACCAGTTCTATTTGTTTTCCCTTATCCTTTTTAATATTATCATGTTCAGGTGCGGGTGAAACAAATTTAACTATTGCAGTAGACTCCTCTTTTACTGATTTTACTTCCTGTTAGGATCGAACTGATCTTAATCTTAATAATAATTTTGATTAACTATCAAGAAACTTGCGGAATAGTACTTGATAATCATAAGAACAATTCACAGAAAATAACAATCAAAATGATCAATCAAAAGCTTCAATATTATTATGAATAATACGAATACACAATCTGTATTAGGGTTTATACCTTGAAGCTACTATTTCTATCTTTTTCTCTAATCTATAGGATCTCTGTTTATATGAACATACAGTCCTTAACAAGATTTCCTCTAAACTAGGAAACTATCTATCAAACGAGTTTATCTGTTACCATAATTACAATAAACGTAAACAGTATAAAAAATTGTTGAGACATGTTTTGTGACAACAGATCTAGCTTGTAATAGGACTGGTGTAATTCTTATCAAGTTTGTACATTGGTTGTGATTTGTAAATAATATGATATTAGTTTGTTATTATTGTTGTTAAATACATTGGCTAAAGTATTAGAAAAATAACGAATACAAACTAAAGTCTGAATTGCAAGTTGAGAACTCAAGTCGCAAGTCATGGGACTTGCGAGATGAGATCTGAACTCGCAAGGTGAACTCAAGTCGCAAGTCATGAGACTTGCGAGATGAGAACTGGAATCGCAAAACTTTAGATATGGCGAGCTGAGACCAGACACTAGGCTGGCTTGTTCTGCGAGCTGAGTCAACTCGCAAATCCCACGGGCTGCGAGTTGAAACGGTATATTTAATGAATAATTATGTTAATTATTGATTATCGATTGAATTAGACGAATTACTGAGTTTTGAGTTTCCAGAGAGAATTAAATAGACTAAAGGTTAGGTTTTGACTGATTAACATTGGTTAATATCAAAACAAAGCATATTAGTTAATAGAATCGCGTTATAATCTTGAATTAATTATATTGAGGGATTCTGCACCTTAATACTATAGATAACAGAGTTATCGAACCAAGATCAGTGGACTTACAATTGGTATCAAAGCTTTCGGGCTAAATACATTGTGGTTTCAAGATTTTAGACGATATAACGTCTGATTTTGAGTTGTTTGTAGAACTCTAAGTACTTTTTACGACCAAAATCAATCTCTGGACGTTTTTAAGTATGTTTACGAGCGAAATCTTCTGGTTTAGTCGTGAAAATACCTAAAATTTTCGATTCCGGGATTTTTCAGCCGTTTCGCGAGTTGAAATTAGGGTTTCAGCTAAGTTATGCGAATTGAACTGCGAACCAAAATTACGTGCGAAACAAGTTCATCTACGAACTGAGTTCATCTGCGAACTGAGATTACTTGCGAAGTGAATTGGGTTGCGAACTGAGATTAATTGAACTCGCAGTATAATCTGAATTTTTGACTTCTACGATGTCTGACTTAAGTAAGATGACTGAGATGGACCACGAGATTGGAAAATCTAATGTTCCACCTAAATTGCTCCGACTTGAGCATTACTATGGATGGAAGGACAGGTTTGAGTCATACTGTAGATTCCATGACTTGTCAATCTGGATGTGTATCAAAAATGGATACGCTGCACCTACTGCTGTTGTTGAGAATGCTACTGTGGTTGTCAAAAATGGATGGCATCAAGCTCCAAAATACAAAATATCCGGACTTGTGTATTTATAGCCACCTAAGTTCGTACCTACATACAAGTTCGTAAGAACATACTAAAATACATATATATAACTAAAGTTAATAATTACAATGATTAACATAAAATAGACTAATTGCAAACTAGATGTTGTTGTCACACAAGATGCACCAACAAACCCAAAGAAGCAACAAACCATCCATCCGACCGTATATCTAAATCATATAAATGAATTCTGGTCGAGTGCAAATATTGAGAACAATGATGGAACAAAGCAAATCACTGCAAATGTAGAGGGTAAATCTATCATTGTTACAGAGGAATTGGTTAGAACGAATCTCCATCTTAATGATGCGTTAGGTATGGAAACTATTGATGATACTGTTGTATGTGATACGTTAATATTGATGGGGTATGAAGGACTGTTAACTAAATCTACATTTTACAAAGAACTCTTCTCCCCTCAATGGAAATTTTTTATTCATACTATACAACAGAGTGCTTGTCATCAAAACGAACAGCTTGGAATGAATTTGGGAGTGCACTTGCTTCTGCAATTGTATGCCTATCTATAGCACAACTATTCAATTTTTCAAAGTTCATTTTTAATGGAATGCTCAGAAATCTTGAGTAACAAATTTCCAAAAGATTCTTGATGTATCCAAGGTTTGTGCAAACATTTTTGAATGAAGAAATAAATGATCTATCTGCACAACCTGAAATCTTTATTGTTCGGTCTCATTCTCAAAAAAAAATTTGCAAATATGAGAACACTGAACACTGGTTTTTCAAATAAGGTTACAACATTGTTTCCTACAATGCTTGCTGCACTTTCTACCACAGTTGAAGAGGTAGATAGCCCATCTATTTCCCAACCCACAATTGTTGGTAAAACCTCCAAAAGAAAACAAGGGACCCAAAAGCCAACCAAAACAAAGAAAACAAAACAGACATCTGCGGTTCCTACTAGTCAGATGTCTCAGCCACAAAATATACAGAAGGTGGTCCATGAGGAGGGGGTGACCATTCTAGAAGGGCTGTCACTACTTATTCTAGCCCACTAGTAGAACATGACAGTGATAACATCAATAAGACCCAACCAGAGGCAACTGCACAAGGTGAATTTCCTATGGGAGATGATCCTAATGTAGGTCCCAGTACCAAGAACAAAGGGACTTATGATGATCATGCTAGGCATGAGTCAGAGGATATAATTTCCCATGATTTACCAAAAGAGGTTAACACTTCTGGAGGTAATGAAGATAGTAATCTACTAAAAGAATTGATGGAATTATGTACCAACTTAAGTGATGAAGTGAACAGACAGAAAGGTGTGTTGGTATCTCAGGGAAAAGAAATCAAGAGGTTGAATGGATTGGTAGAGAAGTTGTTGAAGGAAAGGGAGCTAGAAAAGGTAAAACTAATAAATGAAACTTTCCCTGAGGAGGAAGAAGAAATACCAAGCATAGTGCAGGAGGAGGTTGATGAGCTGAATGTGGCAAGTGTTGTTCCAGTTACTAATGATGGTACTGGAGTTAGTGTTGTAAAGGAAAAAGATGCAGTTAGTCTTGCTTCAGTTGTTGTTGCTTCAGTTAATACTGCAAGTGATAAAATTAGTGTTGTTGTTAATGCTGCTAAGGAAGATTTTGGATTTGATACTGTTGTGCTAGATAAGCCAGTTTCTACTGTAAATTTAAATGGATGTAAGGTCGCTAGATCTTGGTTCGATAACGGATTATCTTTTAGGTATTAAGGTGCGGAATCCCTTAATACTTAAGGTTTTAGGCTTATATAACTTTAGCTATTAATTAACAAGCTTCGTTTTGATATTAACTAGTGTTAAACAATCAAAACCGAGCCTATTCAATAATAGCTTTTATATCAGCACGAAATACGAGGAGAATAATTTAATATATTTGCTGTGTGTAATAATGGCACAGATATCGAGAAATGTGTAGCATTTAAATATATATATCTGGTTCAACTCGCAGACGATGGGCTTTGCGAGTTGACTCAACTCGCAGCCCATGGGCCTGCGAGTCCAGATGTCTGCGAGCCCAGATGGCTTCGAGCCCAGATCTCAATTCGCAAGGCTGCGAATCCAGATCTTCTGCGAGGTGAGATCTCAACTCGCAGGTCAAACCTGCGAGTTGACTTCTTATTTCTCGATATTGACTTTAACTTGAAATCGATACTTGTCTAATAACATTTAACAAATAATAATAGCAAGTTAATATCATATATTTACGAGTCTAAACAAATTATACAATTTTGACAATAACTACACTAGTCCTTTTACAAGCTAGATCTGTTGTCACAATAACATGTCCCAAATATGGAGATGATATTAGTGCAACAGAGGTATTGTTGAAGGTGTCAGAAGCCCAAAAGAAAAGGATAAACCAAAGGCAAAGGGTAAAAGCATAAATGAACCATCTATTACTACACCTGCAACCAAAGTGAGCCAAATAGGAGAAAATGATAAAGGTAAAGGCATTGCAATTCCACAAGCAAAGCCTAACAAAAGAAAAGAACAGATAGAAGTTGATGCAGAGCTAGCAAGAAAATATCAAGAAGAGGACAAAGCAAGCTATATACAAGAGGAGAGAGAAGCTCATCTGGAAAGATTATTATCATAAAGGAAAAGAAGTTTAGCAGCTACTCAATATAAACAAATGAAAGAAAAACCTCTGTCTAAGCATCAAGAAAAAGTGATGTATATTAACTTTTTGAAGTCTATTGGATTTCATGTGAAGAGTTTGGCTACTATGGAATTTGAAAATTTGAAAAGATTATATGTGAGAGAAAAGATAAGGATGAAAAAGGGAGATGAAGAAAGGAGAATGAAGATTGAAAGAAAGTTAAAAGGTATGAATGAATCAAGTCCTTTGGAAAGCGAAATTGAGCCTATAAGGAAATTTGAAAGAAGGAAAAGACATGGTAAGGAGATAAGGAAGGAAAAGATTGAGGAATCACACAGTAAAATATCTAAAATAGATGAGAAGAAAGAATCTGAAACAGATAAAACAGATGTGCATAATGATGTGCCATCAACAACTAGGAGTCATAAGGTTATAAAGAAGAAAATGGTTGTAGCAGCTAAGGTACTTAAACCAACACCCTTGAAAACTGAATATGTGATCATGGATTGGTATCAGATCACATATAGAGAAAAGAAGAAATGGTATAGGATTGTGAAAGCTGGAGATGCAATTGAAATGTACAAAACATTTTTATACATACTCAAGATGTGCAGCAGAAAAGATTTGGATCAGATGTGGAGCATTGCAAAATCTAAGTATGATGATCAACAGATATATGATGACAACAAATAGCTTTATGAATATCTACAACAGTTATACGAGCCTGATAGAGAGATGATGATATTCAAGAAAGCTTTCTCACCTGTAACTTTCTGGCAGTATTTTGATAATTATGGAGTCCATTGTACACATCAAAAGGATGGTGGGATTGGATATTATTTTGTTGGAAAGAGATATCCATGGAATCCCAATGTATTACAAAGTATGATGATGGTCAAAGTTCAAAACAGAAATCAAGTACTTGTTGCAGAATTGATTAAAGAAATACAATCATATATGAAGTGAGTTTGTCTTTGAGAAACTTAATGTTGTTGGAGGTACAGATTAAGTTTAGGGGGAGATTGTTGGGATTATATATGTTTGTGCTATTTACAGAAGTTAATGATGTTAGCAGAGTTTGTACTGTTCAGAAGATTGATACTGCTTTCAGAGTTAGTACTCCTATCAGAGTTAATATTGTAAGAGATTGAAGAGTTAATACTGCAGAGCTCAATGATTACTACTGTTCTAGTGTTAGTGTTGCTTTAATAGTTAATACTGTTTCAATATTTGTACTGTTAAAATATTAATAATGTTTACGTATATTGTAATTATGGTAATAGATAGAGTTGGTTAAATAGATTGATTTTGTTTCCTACTTTTTAGGAAAAGTTGTTCAAGACTCTATATACATATAAATAGAAATCCGATAGCATAGTGAGACATACGAAAGGCTTCAAGGTGTAAACCCCAATATATCTGTGTATTCGTATTATTGTTATTAATAATATTGAAGCTTTTGATTGATAATTCGATTAAATTGTTCTGTGAATTGTTCCTAAGTAATCAAGTACTATTCCGCAAGTTTCTTGATAATTATTCAAAGCTATAAGTCTTGATTAGGTCAAACCGATTCTAACAAATATGATGGTTGTTTAATGGTGGTTTGTTCTTGGAAAATGATGAAGGTGAGGAGGGATGATAAAGAGGGTGATGGAAAGTGAGAGGGAAAATGAGGGAGTGTGTGCAGATTTTTGAAGTGTGAATGTAAGTGTGTGTGTGTGTTTTGTCTTGCAACTAGTTCCATACTTAAATGCAAAGCAAGTGGGCAAGTTCACCTTTAGCATGACAAGTGATGGGAAGTTGGTGTGTGCAAGCAAGGACGAGGAAAATCTTGTGGATGAGAGGAGGTTTGGGGAAAATCAACTGTACACATGAAGGAGTGTACACAAGAAGGATGGAGGGAAAGAAAGAAATCTGCCATCTTGACTTTTTTGACCTACTAGTTTGGTTGCTTGGAATTAATTTAACATATTTAAGCTACTTAGTGATTAGTTTAGGTGCTTAGTTTTAAGTAGGTGATTAATTAGATAGAGGTTAGACAATTAGGGCTAATTAGGGAGATTAAAGGAGGTTGGAATATTGTTAGTCAATTCCAAATCATTCGTAAATTATCGATGTTTCGTTTAGTGAATCATGTATTACCTTTCATGATTATATTTAATTTAAGTCGTATATGCTCGAGCTTAAATCTTCCAAGGTTATGATGTAAGTCTTATCATAATAATATATGTACATAACTACAAATTATATTCAATAGTTTTACGTTATTCAGGAAAATTTTATCACCAACGTTCGTATTCATCGGATTCTCCGATTTATCTCGTAATTAAGTTTATTACTTACTTGTACATCAACTCGTATGCAACTTAAATATGCATAGTGGGCAAGCTAGACTTATCTCAGTTTAAATCAATTTCATTTTGATTATAAGGGAATTAGCGTAAGAATGCATGATTAGGTTATACGGAATTTACCAGATTTTCGAGGGTTGTCACATCTAGCTATATGGGCAAATGTCTGTCTATAATTCAGTCCTTTTTTTTTTCTAAAACCTTGAGCAACCTATCTTGCTTTGTTTCTGATCCCAATCCCATTTTCATCCATCTTGTTTCTAAATACCTACTTTGTACAAATGATAGTTTTATCATGAAGCACAGGAACCAAGGTCCACACTTTATTTCTTTCAAATTGAGAGAACTCATGTTGCATAGCTCCTACCCACCTTGGATCAGAAAGTGCTTCATCAACCTTAGTGGTTTCAATTTTGGACACAAAAATCACATGCATACAAAAGTTACTTATAGCATTCCTCCGTGTCTTAACACCAGCACTTGGATCACCAATAATATGCACAATAGGATAGAACGTAGTCCATTTCTTGGCATATGTAGGTGGTTTAGATGCTCCACTCATGTGATGACTAGTTGAATCAGTATTAGTTGTTGCAGTAGCATGTGCTGGTTGGTCTTGGATCAACACATCTTCTTCATCTTCCAAGCTGCCTACACTAGCTATATCACATTCTGAAGTATCATCTTCTGAGTGTTCATCTGGATTGATCATAGGTTCAATATTTAACATAACTTCAAGCATGGGAATATTGGGAGATGTTATTGACCTATCTTTACTGGATTTGGGGGATTCCATTTGGTGATCAATGTGATCATCATTTGTAATTGTTGAAGTAGGAATAGATTATGCTAATTCGACAAAATCCAATGGTGTTTCTTCATTATCTTCCGGAAGAGATGATGTAGATGGTACATTTTCATCCAATGTAACATACATCCTCTTTTCTTGTTAAATACTTTGTATGCTTTTGACATAGTAGAATAACCAAGAAATATCACATTATCATCTTTAGCATCAAACTTTCCAAGTTGATCATTGTTGTTGAGAATGAAACATGGACTTCCAAACACATGGAAAAGCTAATCTTTGATTTTATTCCTTTTAAAATTTCATAAGCTATCTTCTAATGTCTTTTTACAATTAATGATCTATTGTAGGTAAAGCATGCAGTGTTTACTGCTTCTGCCCATAAATAGCTCTTTAACCCTGATTTAGCAATCATGGATCTTGCAGCTTCAATAATGTTCTATTTCTTCTTTCTACAACACCATTTTGTTGTGGTGTTCTCACAGCAGAGAAGTTGTGTGAAATGCCTTTGTCAGTACCAAATGATCCCAACACATGGTTTTATGTATTCTGAACCATGATCACTTCTAGTCTGCTTTACGTGCTGCCTATTTACAACTTCCAACTTCTTCACAAACTTAATGATTTATTTCGCTGCTTCACCCTTTTGACTTCAAAAAGTATACCTAATTATATCTTGAATATTCATCAACAATAACTAGGGTGTATCTCTTTCCACCTAAGCTTGCAGTGGTCACGAGACCAAATAAATCCATGTGATGATGTGTAGTTGCATAATGGATGAAATTTTTTGGACTTGAATAAAGCTTTGTGATGTTTTCCCTTTTCACAACAAGGACACAATCTGTCCTTGACATAAGTCATAAATGGTAAACCTGACACCAATCCTCTACTGGGTAGCTTATGTATGCCTGTTAGGTCTTATAGATCTAGAACTTGATTAACAGATTAAATCGACAATTTAATTGTAATATTCAAGTTAATCAATATTCAAACAAGGTTTGTTCTTAGCGTAATCAAGAACAAATGTAACAACAGTATTTGAATTTCAAGAATATGTATTATTCAATCACTCAAAGTGATTACAAAAATGATTAATTCAATCGCACTTAGCTAAATGGAATTAACAAATCATAAAAAATAGCCTAATTAAAATCAAAGAGAATTTCGAAGTATAAAACTATGTAAGCTATGTAATCAACATTTTCTATAAACACTTAATCACCTATTTATACATGTATAGGTGATTAATGTTAGTTAATGATACGACTTGATTTAAAGGAGACTAAATCAATTATCAAATTTGAATATTTGATTTAGCCGTGCATTAAATTCTGAATCCGCAATGGTCTTGACTTTCTGAGTTTAACTCTATCAAAGTAAAGTTCAATCTGTATGACTTAAGTCTGTGAGATCTTCATTCTGTCAAGGTCTTAGTCTGTAGTTTTGTGAGGCTGTGATCATCTCAGTTTGTACATCACACAGACTCAGATTATACAACTAAGAATTTACACTTAGTAAATTATGCAGATTCAGATTTTGACTCTTGATTTATAACTTCGGTTTGATCATTGTTTTTCTTAACAATGTCTTTGAAGTTGAGGTGTGAGAGCCTCTTGTGCCATAACCATTTAAGGTTGTCTGCTGACTGTGAATAGAAGCATGTGTCACTGGTAGTAACAAGAGTATTCATATCAATTTGATACATGCCTTCATGCCTCTTTGCAGTCAGTAATGGTTTACCCATTAAGTAAAATATGGTTCCAAATTTCTTTCTAAATTGAACCACTTTCCTTCTACTAGTAAGTTGACTTATGCTGATTGGGTTATGTTTTCACCCAACTACATAAGCAACATTTTTTAAGGTGACATTTCCATTGCTCAGTGTGCCAAAACCCTCTGTATATACTTTTGAATTATGTCCAAATGTAATAGTTAGACCATCTTTCTCCTTATACTCCAACAGCAGGGACTTACATCCGATCATATGCCTTAAACATCCACTGTCCAAGTATCAGATTTGCTTGTTTTGAATGCCCTGCACATACACAAAAGATTACTTCATTTTGAGAACCCATCCAGAGATGGGTTTAGGGAGACCAACATTTAGTTTTGGTGTCCACCTTCCACTCCTTTTACTCATTTAAGCATTGGAGGTGTTCACAAGGTTCTATGTTGGTTGTGTTGCCCATTAGTTTAGTAGCACTTAGGAATCAACTAGCATGTTATTACAGACATGAACAAAATTTAAATTAAAATGAATCACTCATGTCTTCTTTTACTTCTCCTTTCCAACTGCTTTAGTGTCTCCTTCTCATATATCTTATGCTCCTTTCTAATTCTATCACACTTGCCTTTCAGATGGTCAAACTTACTTGCCAGGATTTGAGTTTCACTTAACCCAACTCTTGATTGTTTACCCTTGCCTTGTGCTTGCTAACCCTTTAAAGTTTTAGTATAAAAAACTCAACTTTCTTCCTTTGAACCACAATCTTATTTCTCTTAGCTTCACCAGCACTTGATGTTCCACATCTAGTGCTTGGTGTTAACCAGGTAGAGGGTTTAACAATACTGCCAGCAATGGAGTTTGCAGTATTGTCAGCTTTGGAAACTTTAGGTAAGTTTACCTTAGGTTTCACATAGAGAGGGTCATCAGATACACACATAGAGGCTAAAGGTGTATTAAAATCATTACTTGAATTACTTGAACATTCAGCTTTGGTTTCCTCAATGATTTTAACCATGGATTAGTTTGAATAGTAGGTTTGACAAACTTGTTTGTTAAAAACTTCTTGCCAGCAATAACCTTAGCAAATGTTTCAGGTAGGAATCCTTTTGGTTCAACTACTAGATCCATCATAGTGACCTCAGTTTTGGCAATAGCAGATTCAAAATCACCATTTAAGATTACTTTGACTTGGTTTGGCAATTATTCATGAACACATTTGGCAGTTCTTTAAGCAGAGTGACACTAGGACTCAACAACCTTCTTAAGATTTATTATTTGATTTTTGGTGTATGCTGACTCTTGCAAATAGACTTGGGAAGCATAGACTTTTGATTCTAGTTTAAGCTTATCAGTTTTAAGACTTCTATTTTCATTTTCTAAAACATTTAATTGAGATTTTAACTCCTCAATAGTAGTCTTAAACTTATCTTCCTTTTTGCAAGCTATATCTAGGTCAATTCTAAGATAATCAAACATCTCAGCTTTCTCATCACCAGTATATGAGCAAAAAATATTTCTACCTTATATAGCATAGAAGCTTTCCAATCAGCAGACTACATCTTAATGTATGCTTCTCTCATATCATCCAGAAATGAGTTGTCATCTTTTCCTTTGTGGATCCCAATGGGGTGATCTTTTAATCAAATCAAGTGGATAAGGAGACAAGAACACAAGCAAATGATATAAAGTTTAAACAAAATGGTGAACAAAAGGAATAAAACTTTATATTTCTCAATACCCAAAATATTCTCTCAATGTGTCGCACCCCCAAGACGCGTGGCAGCGGAAGGTATGGGGTGTCATGGGGGCGCCGACCAAATCAAATATCACAACACAAGAGTTACAACAAACGACCTCTATATGAGACGTTTTCAAAAATCATTACATTACAAATTTAAAAGCGTTTACATAAAAGCTAGGAGTTCGCATCCGGTTCGTAGAATCACATAACTATTATTACAAAATATAGTAAATGCAATCTAATTCCTTGGTTGTTTCAAAATATGCGACTCGAGCTATTGCTTCCAAAGCATCCTACTGCGGCTGGTCACCTGAGAATACATACTAAAAGAGTCAACATAAAGTTGGTGAGCTCATAGGTTTGAAAACAATTGATATTATATTATATGGAACGTGTGGAACACAAGATTTCCTGTTTGTATCATCCAACAATGGTAGTAATATATTACAAAAATGTAAAAGAGGTGTATATTGTTGCCATGAGCCCATAGTTCGAGCTTAACTGCGGTGTCGGGTCACAATCAAGTGCCACGATCGTGGTGCCTCCCAGCGAGTGCCTAATCCAACACTCGTAAGAACAAATGATAATGCGTCCGTTTGACCAGTTAGTGCGACTAACCCGGACGGGGGAGTCAATCCCAAATAGTACTATTCATTAACATTCACGCTATATCGATACTAACAAACTATGTGTGGGGGACTTTCAGGATTAGTTAAGTAACTCATGCAACCAATATATCGTGTTTTGTACTTGCGTTCACATAAAATAGCAGTTGTTAAAAGCAGTTGTATGTACTCTCACCCCTGAGTGGAAATGGTAGAAAAAGGGGCTATGAAACTCACCTGAGATTAGCCTGTTACTTAGCAAATAACAAGTAGCAAGCAATTCGTGTTCCCAATAGTAATCTTCTAACGCCCTAGACGTATAAGATTGTGTAAGTAGATGTCTCAAAAGACCATCTATAGTGATTGTATAAGTGGAGGGTTAATGTCCACTTATAAGTTAGTAGTTCACTTAACTAGTATGTCCGTTCTTGTTTACTTTATTGAAAACGTGTACGACCCGTTGGTGAAAGTTTGTGAAAACATAATGTTGCTTAGTGTGGGAAGTGGGTGAAGCCCACGGGGGTCCGAGGGCAGCGCCCCTGGTGGCGGGGTCCAAGGGGTGGCAACCCCTGGTGGGGTCCAAGGGGCAAGGCCCCTGGCTGGTGTCGCTAATGTTTTGATTTCAACTTATATTTATTTTAGTAAAAATGTTTTGATTTTTGGTCATCAGCGACACAAGGCTTGTGTCGCTAATGTGGTGTTGGCGACACAATTTTAGTGTCGCAGAGGTGACAGTTCAATTGTTATAGCGACACAAGGGTTGTGTCGCAAAATGTGACGGTTCAATGCTATAGCGACACAAGGGTTGTGTCGCAAAATGTGGCGGTTCAATGCTATAGCGACACAAGGGTTGTGTCGCAAAATGTGACGGTTCAATGCTATAGCGACACAAGGGTTGTGTCGCAAAATGTGACGGTTCAATGATATAGCGACACAAGGCTAGTGTCGCTAATGACTACTGGGCTTCAGCGACACAAGGACCAAAACAGATCAGTTTTTCCAATTTTATTTCGTAATCTAAATTTTCGAGGAAAAATTCAAGAAAAATATATGTTGTTTCTTATTATGTTAGGTACTTAAAATAATTTTTATAGAATTTTTAGACGAGTTTAAGTATTTATAAAAATTATGGGTTCTCTCAAGGGTCAAAAAGTAGCCAATCAGGAGACATGCAAGGTGATTGAGTTTCTGGGCAAAATGCGTGCACATTTGGGACAAAGTCATCTCTACCACTATTATTCTTAACACAATTTCTGAAGTTTTGGCGTTGGTTTCAAGTCGTTTAGACATGTAAATCTCGAGTTATGACTAAAACAATAAGGGACAAATTTCTGCCTTTTTTACCCAGCTCGCCTACATGTTTTTGTAAAAATTATTTCAGGTATCAAACGAGCTCCAAAAATTATGAGACCAGTGGCGAATGAAAGATAACTTCTTAAACTTAATTTTAGCCTTTTGAATCGTTGATTTTGGTCAAGTTTTGAGGTAGATATCACCTCCCAAAGTTGGACAAATTTTCTGGCCGGATTGCATGCAAAGTTCTTGCATGTTTAAAGTTATGAAAAACGATTTTTATGTATTCTTTTGGACATATATTAGTTAAGTGAGCACTTTAACATGTTTATAGGTGAATTACAAGTATTATAAAAGAGTTATATGTTCTTACAAGATTGAAAACGGATTGAAATGGAGAGGAAGGTGAGGAAAGAGCTTGATTTCTTGACTTTTCTTTGAAATTATGGTGGCGGCTTGTGGTGGTGGAGTGGTGGTTGGTGGTGGTGATGAGGTGGTTGATGGTGGTGGAAAGATGGCAGATTTTAGAGAGAGAGAGAGAGAGTTGAGAGTGTAGAGAGAAGGAGGAGAGAATTGGTGTGGGTTGTGTGTGTGAAATGAGGTGTAGGGGAGGTGTTTTGTGGGGTGGGCTTGGGCTTATTTGGGGTGGGTTTCTTGGATCAGCCCAAGCCGAATTGGGCCTGGCCCAAAAGTGTTTCGGGCTCGTGACTCGTTTTCTAGACTTCGTGTTTTGTTCCCCGTTCGTTTAAACGTTAATTTGCGGTTTAAAAAGTTGATAATTTACGTCGAGCTTTTGTATATACTTTTAAATTTGTGAATAATATTCGGGATAGGTAAGTATTCTTAAATTATTAAATTGAGTTACAAAAGTATATTTCGGGTGTCAATCGGTGTCGGGCTCGGTTTGCGCGTTTTTGTCGCGTTTGATACGTTTTAAATAAAACGTCAAGGTTTTTCGTGTATTAGTATTTGAAATAATAATATAAGGTATATAACCACCATTTTAACTATAAATATGATTACGTTATCTATGGAAAGTTTTCACCAACGTCGTATAAATAGTCGGACCACGTCCGGTTGTTTCGCGTAATTACGAAAAATTACGAAGGTGTAATTCAAACGATTACATAAGTGTACATACACATATATACAAATAGTTGCAAATAATCACAAGTACTTAGCCTAATACAGAACTAAATACACGAAATTTGAGTTCTAGTTTAAGGTAATCATTACCCTAAAGGGTCGGGTGTCACACAATGTAAATGTAGCAGCCAAAATACAGAGAATAAAGTGTGTGTAAATGTCTTGCCCTAAATATCTCTAACTTTGATATTTATACTAAACAGACTGGCCGTTCTGCGACACAAGACTTGTGTCGCAGAGATCACTAATGCGACACAAGCACTGTGTCGCAACTACAACTAATGCGACACAAGCCTTGTGTCGCAGTACACAGAAAATGTAATTTTCACTAAGTCTATTTCATTTACAGACACAGTACAGACTAGACCAACTGACAGACACTATAAGATGCATCAACAAACTCCCCCGTGTCTTCAGCTTGGTCTTCAAGATCTTCGTTCAAACCCAGCCTGCTGGAAATACACCGCCAGCGTGTATTCCATGTGTCACACACACATTGACAATCCTCTGAAATTGAAGTGCGAACTTCTTGTTCATCACGTTCTTCTCATTGAAGCGAATCGGATTGTCAAATAGTTTTCTCAGATCTTTCTTAGACAAATTTATTAAGCTCATCGGATCAAAAACTCTGAATTGAAGTTATCTTCAAGTTATAAAGTGAGCTCTTCTCTGGTTGCTCGGTTTCAGGCACAAATATCAAAACTACCTCACCAGTATGAGCATCCAGTTCCCAGTAATGAAGTCTTCTTAGAAAGTCCAAGGGAACTGTCTCGAGAGGTATCTTCTTTAAGCACTCAGCCGGAGGATAACGCATTTTGATCAATGGCTGTTTGGTGACAGGATTTAACCGTTTCTTATATATAATTCTTGTTCCCAATGTCGGTTTGATGAAACTGTACCGTATAGTGCGAATTTCATGTTGAAGCGTAGATTGAATGAAGTTGGCACGATCGTCTTTCGAAGGATTAATCAAAGCAAGCTGAGCGAGACGATTGATTTCTCCTTTTGGCAAGGTGCTCAGCTTTGAGAATGATCTTTTGAAATATTGGATACCATCAAGCCTTTTGATCATAAACAATCCATTTGAGATCTTCCAACTCTTTATCAGTCCAGTATACACTCCAGTGACCTTGTATGATTTGCAGGTGACCGGCACTTGTTTTCTATCTTTTCCGTGCGGCCACCATCTAGCAAGTCTTTCAGCCTTCGTCTCAATCGGTTCATCATCAGGAATAGGAGTCTCCGATGTTCCTTCATCTTGAGTCTCAGAAGTATTTTCAGTTTCGTCTTCAGAAGAATCTGACTCAATAATTGGAGCATCATCATAGAACTCATCATCATTAAGTTCTTCCTCCTCAACCTCAAAATCAGCATCTTCTTCAAAATTGTCACTATCATTATCCGAATTGACTTCGTTTATCATGCGTTGAATAAACGAGAGGTCTGCACAAGAATAATCAACCGCCAACGGTCTCGGTTGGCCTGGAATTCGATGCACAGGAAAGTACTCTAAGGAAGGTATTTCATTAGATGGTTCATTTTGTACATCATCAGATACAGACTCTGACCCCGGTCCTATTGGTTCTATTGATGGACCGGCGGGAACAGACTCCCCCGGACCAATAGACCGGGTCTCAAACTCCCTAAACCTATCCTCTAATTGTGTGATTCTAGACGTTTGAGCTTCAATTAGGGCGGCTTGTGACTGAATGAGATTGGCTTGATCGTGCACTGTCTTT